>JAUZSX010000016.1:725858-736037 GCA_034780655.1 Idiosepius hallami | reverse complement strand
CTCTACAGAATTGAGCCAGATTGCATCAAAACCAGTTGCTGACAATATGTTTGTAGTCGATGATTTTGTAGCACTCATTGCCTTGAAAGAGAAAATTCTTGATCAGTTTTGTCAAGGTACTTATACTTTTCATATTTCAATATTTAATTCAATTAAGTTTTTTCATGTTTCTTTAGGAGTAATTTTTTTTTGTTCACCAGATTTTTTTGAATGGGTTCCTGTATTTTTTTTATTTATTAAGTAAATATATTTTTCATTGATTTGTATTTTGTTTTCCAATTATTTATCTCGATTAATTTTTTTTTTCGTTTTTTTCATCTAATTTCTATTCATTTTTTTTTCTTCTTTTTTTATATTATTTTAACCTTATCTTTGAAATGATGCAGGATGAACTTTTTGATTTTGATTTTTAATCTATTTAGTATGTATATTTGATAACATAACTTTCTATAAAATATTTTGAGTCTAATTATCAAGATAAAATGCTTTGGATTTTATTTTAAATTTTTTTCAAAACTATTATTTATATTTTTTTTATATAATAATATAATATATGAAATTTTTAAATATTTAAATCTTTTAGCAATCTTTTATGTTTTTTTTTATTTAGATTACCTTTCTTGATTTAAGTAATAGATATTTGGATAAATATATTCATTACTAATTGACTCTGTATTAGAATCATGGTTTTAAATTTTTGCAAAAAGAATGTGCAAGGTAATTTTTGGGCCTTTTTTAATTAAAAACTTAGCTTATAAGCATATTAAACAAAAATTAAATTTTAATGTTCACAATATAAATATTAAAAACATCAAACATAAATTATAGTTGAAATTTAGTAGCAAAAGCAATCAAAATTAGAATGTGAAATTTTCATTTTAATTGAATATAAAAACCAGATAATTATATTTAAAAACAAAAGCACACAAAAGTCTTTAACCGAATTAGAAAAAGTGCCATAATAAATGTACAAAATGGAATAAAATTTCCACTTCATTTATTTTTTAGCATCATTATATTTTTATTAATATTGATCATTAATGAAAATTTTTATCTTATATAAAATGTACACAAAATTCAAACTTTTATACTAATCTTAAGAAAGTGCACATATAATGTTGTTAAAAAACTACTCTGTTTGGCTTTTGTTTCATTACAAAAATGTGATGTTCATGTTTCTGTTCAATTTTTGTCATTGTCTTTTTAAAACAAATATCTAATAGTAAGAATTGTCATTGTAGAAATTATAGATTGTATTTTTATTTAAAGTCAATTTCTTAAAAAGTTTTAAAGGGCACAAAAGATAGAAAAATAAGTTAAGTTTTTGTCTATGTATATATGTATATATATAAATATACACATATAACAACTTTTGAAAATATTATTTTATTTTTATGTTCATGTTAACTTGTGCCATATGTGAAATGATATATTATTGAAAAATGTTTTTTATCACAACGTGTCTATAATGTTTATTTATTCTTTATTTTGACAACAGTTGTATCTCTGTCTACTTGTGGTTAACATTTTAAAAATAATGTATCCATGTTTATGTTCCATTTTGTCAATGTCTTTTAAAAACTATGTCCTATAGTCAGACATGTCATTGCGTCAAATTTCTCATTTTCTTTTTTTTTAATGTAATTTTCTTATAATATTTGTCAGAATACAAGTTATGTTTAATGAAGTTGAATGTTAATTGTTTCTGCCTATTGTTGCTTCCAATCTAAAGTTGTTGTTGTTTGTGATGTTTTATCAGTGTTTGCTTGATTGTATCATTGTTAACTTATGAAGAATATAAAGAAATATGGTTTGAAAATGAAAACCAAAGAAAAAAAAACTACTAAGTGGTTCTCTTTGCTTTATTTTCTCTTTCTTTGTTCTTCTTGAGTGAATGGTTCTGTCCGTATTCTGTAGGTGGATGTGCCAATGCCAAGTCTGACATCATCTTCATTTTGGATTCATCCACTAGTGTCAGTGCACCAAATTTCCAGAAAATGCTAGATTTTATTGTTGATTTTGTCTCTATTGCTGACATAGACAGTGGCAATGTACAAATTGGTGCTGTTCTTTACAGCTCAGATGTCAGAATTCAGTTCCACTTGAATGACTATCATAGAAAAGCAGATGTCATCAATGCAGTAAAAAAGATTCCATATGTTTATGGAAGTACAAATACTTATGGCGGACTTAATGTTATGCGCACTCAAATGTTCACACCACAAAACGGAGATAGACCTTCTGTAGCCAATATAGCTATTCTTCTCACGGATGGTGTCTCAAACGTAAATGCTTTTGATACAATCCCTGAGGCTGAAAAGGTTAGAGCTGATAACATCCTCATCTATGCTATTGGCATTGGCTTAGCTGATCCTAAAGAGTTGAAACAGATTGCATCCCCACCAATCTCTGACAATATGTTTCTGGTCAACACCTTTGATGAACTTTCCGTTTTGAAAGAGAAAGTATTTGAACACTTTTGTACAGGTAGATATAAGCATGCTTCATATGCATTCATCAAATATGATTTTTTTTTCATCTACTTTTCTTTTGTGTTTTGTTTTTCTCTAAATCAATCCAACTTTACTTAAAAAGTTAAACAATTATTACATGTGTAAATGGGAATATGAAAGTAAGAATGTATGTGAATATGTTTGTGAAAATAAAATGTAATGTCATAAATATGTATTCTATTAATCATTTTTATCATGATGAGAATTTAAATATCTGCTTTATATAAAATGTACATTTTTCATGAATATCTCTTGCCAAATATTCTCTACAAACTTCAATATATTTTTATGTGAAATTGTGAATGTATTTGTGATTCTAAAATGTGTTTATGAAACCTTGATTACCAACCAAATTTGCTATATACATAAATGCATGCTTTATATGCATTGATGAAAGGAATTTTTTAATTTTTTTTTTTAAATCAATCTACTCTCACTTATATCAGTGTAAATGTGCATGTGAATCCAAGAATTTATGTGAATGTGTTTGTGAAAATAAAACAAAATGCATTCAACATGGAACCTATTGATGTTTATTTAATTTTCCAGCATTTATATATACACTATATTTAAATGCATGTTTTGAAAAACACTTATTTATTAAATGCAATTATGAATCTGTTTTCCTATTTTAACATGTATTTATGAATTGTGTGATATTTCTTAGTTGATAATTCTGGTTTTAGTTTTCATCATATTGTGTACCAAATTGATAATATATCAACCATTTTTTGGTTCAAATGTCTGTTATATATATGTAATATATTTTTTGTCTGTGTGTTTTCGTTAATGGACAATTGAAAAGATTTTATTTAAAGGTAATATAACAATTGTTTTCAAATTCTAACATGTTTATGATGTACTTGTTCGTTTTTGTGCACTTTCTTTAATTTTCTGATTTAATCAAAAACTTTGAATACATCAAAAATACTTTTAGTATTTTATTATAAAATATTAATCTTAGCATTTAACCAGGCAAAAATATTTTAGTTAAAGACATTTTTCTCGAAATGAATAATTATTTAACGAAGATGAAAAGTTTTGATGCTATAAAGTATTTGCAGTCTTAATAAAGTAATCATTAAATATAACACAATTAAAAATTACAAATGAAACAATTTATATGTTTATGCTTAAGTTTAAAATGAATTAAATATTTTATACCATTAATCGTTATAGAAATAAATACAATTTAAACTTGAATGATGTTCTCTATTTTCTACAGAACCATTTTATTTCAGGGGTCTTTGACAAGTTAAGCATTGGTATATGATTCCAAAAGTAATTGTTTTTGGTTTGCAAAAATATTTTGCTTTATCCTTGTTTACATTGAATTTCATTTTATCAATTTCAGATTTGATTTAAAATATTGAGAAGGAAAGAATTGTTAGAAAAAAATGTTCAGACTTTAGGATGGCCCAAGTTGTACAATAATTTTCCTTAATTATTGAAAATAAAAATTCAGTTGAATATTATATTGAACATATATGCATATGTAACATGAAGAGATATATATATAAACAAAAGATTATGTATTGATAGGATGATTAGTTGATAGGTAGTTGATTACTTGTATTTATAAACCAAAAACTTAGATGTGAATTTGTATAGGAAAAAACACACAAACATACATAAATTCATACATGCATATATACATACAAAATTATTATATATTTTTCTTAGAATATTTGCTAGAATGACTTTCATTAAAGTAAATATAATGTAGACTTCTTTCCTTTTTTATCCAATCAATAAATAACAAAATAATAAAACTCTTTTTTACAGGTGTTGAAGTAAGAACTCCTGAACCAGCAACACTTCCACCAACTGGTAAGATTTATAATATGGTATTATTATTTAATACATGAGTACAATGGTACCATATCTATGTTTTTTCTTAAACTAACATATATTTTCATTTTTTACATTTTGATATTACGGTAGAAATATATCAGTTACTAACATTAATTGATACAATTCAATAACTGTCTGATTTTTTTTGAGCTTTTATTATGAAATAACCTTTGAAAAATATATACGTATAATGTGTTTTCAACAAAAAGAAGCATTTCATCTATTGAAGTATCATTTGCATTAATATGTTTGATATTTTATTGAGTAAACATACTTTAGGCCCATAAAGGTGAGATAAAAGTTTATATTCAGCAATATTTTGCTTTCAAAATATCAAACGTCTAATTTTAAAGACATTAGAAAATTTATTGTTCTGTTTTGATTTTACTTGAATCGTTTTAATTATGTATATTCTAAGTTTTCAGTTGGTAATGTAGGTTTTCAAATATTATATAATTCATTTTTCTAAAAACCATAAAATATAATAATAAGATATAAATGAAATTAAAATGTTTTTAGTTGCCACTATGAGAGGGGAACTTTCAAGTATTTTCATTTATTATTTCTTTCAGTGGTAATTTAGATGTCTTGTAAAATTAGAAAAGATTTTTATTAATGATTTTTAAAGCCATATTTTAGCTGTTCTATAATTATCTTTGTTTATAATTTCTTTTCATATATTTCTTTTATACATTATAGATATGTAGTATTATTCCACATTTATGCAAAAAAGTTTTACGGTAGATAGAAAAGAAAGCAAATCTTGGTAAATTTTTATTAAAAAAAAATGGTAAATTTTTTATTTAAATTTATCAAAAAACTAATTTTGCTAAAACAAACAAAAAATGAATTCAAGCAAGTAAAGAATAAACAAGATTAAATGATAACATTTATCTTGGAAGAAGCTCCTCTGACCCATTGATAAATAACTAATATACATAATGAAATACAATTTTTATACAATAATTTTTCATTATGATTTTAAATAGCATAATAAGCAATACAAAATCCTATCTATTTGATTTCTACAGCTCCCCCAACACCACCACCTACAACAACAACTACAACTGAGGGTAAGATTTTATAAGCCCAAATACTTTATGAATGCACCAAAAGCATGAACAGAAAGATATTTCTTTGATCTCAATTGTCTGAAATAAAGGCAAACAACACATTTCTGCTATGCAGGATATCTGGATTTGATAATTACAGCTTGTTTTAATGAAGAGTTGAAATGATTACAATCCAAAAATCCTTTTCAATGCCAATTCAATCATTTTATATTTATTATGGTATTGGAAATATTTTAATAGCATGTGTTAAGTATTTCTTTATTAAAGACAGATGAGATAAAAGAAAAATGCTAGCATGATTCTATAACTATATCAATATAGAACTAAATATAAATATAGAAATGAATTTATCATTTGGCGCTTGTTTTTATTCATTACAGAAGTTTGTATCTTGTTTAAGGTAGGAAAAAAATACTATAAAATTCACATATATGTATTTTAGGATAGACTTTTCATCATTTGTCAGAATAAATTTTATTTTATTAAAGTTTGCTTGAATTTCTCAGATTAGGCAAAATAATTATTGTATTACCAGGTAACTATAAAAATATTTTTTCAATGCGTGTCTGTACGAATTCATTACAATTAAATTAAATTTGCACCATGAACATGCAACACAATGTGTTCTGAGTTATGTTAGTTGAGTTCGGGTCCTGAGAAATGTTAAAACTTCCAAGATCATATATCTTCAATAAGACCTAATTCAGGAAGCCAGCCATATTTTTACTCTTTACAACCTCTCAAAAAATATTTTTTCTGCCTGGCAGTATTTCAATTGGATAATCCTTTTCCAAATTAATTTCAAGTCCCTATTTCTTATACATAATCAATTATACTAAAAGCAACAGTGAAATTTCATAAAAGATGAAATCAAATCATATTCAAATAATTTCAGGAAATCTTTTGAAATTGTCATATTCAAACTGTATTGCATATAACTTTAAAAACTAAAAACAATCTAATGATTTTACTAAATTGTCAAATATTTCTACAATTTATCTTAATTTAAAAACTCATCTTTGTAGCAAAAATTCTTAACCTGAAAATTATAAAGGAAAGAAAAACTATGATGATTGTAAAAAAATAACTTTTTGAAAATAACTATTTTAAATTGAACATAGTATTGTAATTTAAATTATATTAAACCATAATCATATTTGTTCCAAAATTTTAATTGAAATTCAATAAGTTTAAAGGCAAACAATTTTTAAAGCAATTAGAAGTATGAAACCTAACAATTTTGTTATTTCTCATAAACTATTTTTTGAAAATCAAATGGGGTTTAAAAAAGAAAAGAAATGTTTCTGGCCTTAAATTACCATTTAGAGGTTGATAAGTTGTTAAACACACACACAAAAACATTTTCAGGGAATTTTGAAATCTATATCTCTTAAAGTGAAAGTTATTTTACCACTTTAATTTTAATAATTTTCAATTTCAAAACAAGTCCTAATTCTTTAAAAAATATATTTTATTTTATTTCCTAAAAATAAAATTTATTGGAAGATTTTAACAAAAAAATTATTTTCAAAAGAATGAAAAGAATCAATATGAGATAAAAATGGTGTCAATTGTAAAGTAGCTTTCTTAGCCTTAAGAAAGATTTCTAAATATTTAAATAAATTATTCCTAGATAGGACTATCCAAAACAAAGCAATATCTTGAGTAAATTCATAAAAGGTATGAAACAGGAGTATATTCGATATATATTGCAATGGATACCAGTAAACTTTTTATTTGTTACTTTTGGATTTTATTAGTTGCTTCTAATTAGTAAGTTTAGTTTCCTTAATATCAACATCAATTAAATAAAAACAAATCATTGATGAAGTCATGATTTACAAACTATATAAGACTCAGTTTAATGTCCTCTTTCTACAGCTCCCCCAACACCACCACCTACAACAACAACTACAACTGAGGGTAAGATCTTATAAGCCCAAATACTTTATGAATGCACCTAAAAGCATGAACAGAAAAATATTTCTTTGATCTCAATTGTCTGAAATAAAGACAAACAACACATTTCTGCTATGCAGGATATCTGGATTTGATAATTACAGCTTGTTTTAATGAAGAGTTGAAATGATTACAATCCAAAAATCCTTTTCAATGCCAATTCAATCATTTTATATTTATTATGGTATTGGAAATATTTTAATAGCATGTGTTAAGTATTTCTTTATTAAAGACAGATGAGATAAAAGAAAAATGCTAGCATGATTCTATAACTATATCAGTATAGAACTAGATATAAATATAGAAATAAATTCTTTACATTGTCAGAATTTATTAGATGAGTTTTTATCATTATCTCTTTGTTATTTAGACTTCTATTTTCATTTTTACTATTGTTTTCACAGAGTGAATGTGTCCGTGGACCTTCTCCAGGCATTACACTCGGGAAACTTCATGTTAAACTTGTGAGCCTTCTCATAACTGTAAACTTAATTAATGTTCTTAAAACTTGTTAAATGTATTTGGATTGACTGACTATTTTTCAAAATTATTATCAATCTCATTTTCCATTAGTTTTTTTTCGTAATAATAACTGTTATCAATTCTTTATTTTCTTTCCATTGATCTTCTCTAACTTCTCTAACTTCTTAATCCTATAGGAGCAGATGATACCTCTGTTCACAAGGCATAACCAATCATACCAGAATGTTCCATCAATACTCTTAACAATGCTTACTGTGTTCTTCTAACCTCATTTTAATTGTTTGATATATCTTTCAATTATACTCAACAATTGAACCTATTACTTCCAGATGAATGTCAGTATTTATGACCACTAAGATAGACATAAGAAAGAATTTTTAGGGAATTTAAAATATTTTTCTGAATTAGTACTACATATTTCTGTTAAATTACTATTATCATACTGTATTTTTTTTCATTATTTTTAATAGTATTTTTAATTATAGGCTTCCTTTAGGTATGAACACAATGCTAGGTCTACATAGTGAGATTGCTATGATCATATGAGCTACTTCCTTCATTTATTATATTCTTAGACTTACTTTTTGTCTTGCAATCATTAATAAAACAGAGAGCCCCAAAACCATTCTGTTAGATGGGACTCCATCCTGAACTATAAAATCATTAATGTAAAAAAAAAAATCCCTGAATAAAATTTAGACAATATCAATGCGTAGTATTTAAAAATACTAATATGAAGACACAATATACACTAATTTCTAACATTCAGAAACAAAATGAACAGAGACTAGTTGACATTCTGTAAAAAACAATCAATTAATCAACCCTTTTTTCACATCCTCTAATAGCATTTGAATGTGTTACTGATGTGGTCAGAGTATGAATGAATGTGTCAGTCATGTATCAAATTCCCATTGTTAGCTTAAGTATTTTAGTTTCAAATGACATTTCTTTAAAGTATTCCATGTATATACTTGCATTAATATGGATAACAATAATCTATCCACAGACTTTCTTTCTGTAGCTAAATGTCAGACACCATTCTATTATTTCTATACAAAAGTTCAACATCTCAATTAGATTGTTGATGGGCATGTTTATCAAGTGCAGTGTCAGCAACATATTTTGTAGTGAGATTTCATCAGTAGGTACATTTGTAAATACACTTACTACATTCATATTCTTCATTATTTGCAATGGGACATTGTTGATCTCTTTGTGAAATGGACAGAGTTAATGACTTGACCATCTATGTGTTGAAAGATTTCACCAAAAAGTAACTCAATGGATGACATCCTAAACTTCAGCAGCTGACAATGTGTCGCAATGGAAAACTGTCTTTGTAAGTCTTAAGAAGGTCAGTGATGTAAGGTAGTTTGCTGTTGTTTTGAATCAGCTATCTGTACCTCAATTGCAGTATAAGATCCTTGTTCTCATTGAGAAGCTGCAGCAGCTTTGATTATACGTATTTTCAATGCTAGTTTATAAAACCATATACTTCTTATTATGCAGTATACATTGTTTACAACCAAATTACCAGCTTATCATGGTATTTTATTGTATCTATCACAACAGTGGCATTTTATTTGTCAGTTATCCTCCTCATGTTCTACTGACCTGATAGCCAAACTTTCTTATGGGAAAAGGCTTTGCTTAAAAAATTTTGATTTCTTGTGTACATGTCTCACTTTCATTTTAGTTGACCTGCTGTTTTAACAATTGCTTTCTAAATTCTCTAGAGGATTAAATAAAAATAATGTTCACATTTTTGAGAAGGCTTTTGTGTTCAACATGAAAATTTACTTTTAAAGGCACATTGAGCAAAATATTGTGAAGACAATAATGAAAATGAGAGTAGAAGTCTAAGTAATTCAAATAAAGATAAGTTCTTTATTCATTATTTTTACTTAAGATGAAATCTGTATATCTTTATTTAAAAAATGCTTTTTTGTAAAATATAAATGAAATTTAGAAAAATATTCTGAAAGAGTACTTCATTGTGGTTGGTAGACTAGTATGTATACACAAACATCTTTCTTTATAATTGTTATTGTAATTGATTTCAGCATTTTCAAAAATAAATTCAAGAAAGTTTATTTTTGTCTGTGACTTATAATTCATTTCGAAGAAATCAATTCATATTATTCAATAAGTGTTTTTTATTAGAAAGCATGTAATGTTTATAAATTTAAAAAAAAAGAGATGAGTAATTGATGTTTACTGTAACGTTGCTAGACTTTTTCCTATGGACGTTTATCGCCAGGCAAGTCGTTTTAGTAAATAAAGGAACGCCAAAA
>JAUZSX010000016.1:712179-725758 GCA_034780655.1 Idiosepius hallami | reverse complement strand
GCTAAAGTGTCTGCCTAATCTATTTGTATCTCTGTTATATTATATCTTAAAAATTGAAATTTATTTTTGTATCTAATCTATATATGTATATATATATTTATATATATATATATACATATGTATATATATATTTATATGAATATATATATATATACATATATATATGTATATATAAATATATATTTATGCATATATATATGTGTGTGTATATATATATATATATATATATGTATATGTATATATAAATATATATCTATATATACATATATATGTATATATATATTATTTTTTTCTGAAGTTGTCATAATGGATTTACTTCTATTAAAATATACGTAGTCGTATAATGAGAAATGCTAGTTTAACGCAACATCTTTGAGTAAACTATTCTAATTTTCTTAAAATAAATTTTAATTACATTACTGTTAATTTAGTATCAATGTATTCAATTACTTTCAAAAAGAATTTGAGAAATGAAAATATAAAATATTGTTTATGTTAGTAAAAATCATTAAGTATTTTGCTCTCACTAATTCTTATTAAAATAAACATCATAAAGATAAATCATTTGATTTCCATTATTTAACCATATAATACTGTGAGGAAAGTTTCAATTCTATAACTTTGAATTTGTAATATAAAAAGAATTTAAAATATTTTTTTATCCTGTTAATTTTTTAATGACTATTACAAGTGGGATTATTCGATCTTAAATAAATATTGATCTTTTCTATCATTATTGGTTGATTGGTTCACTTTAAAGAAGTTTCAACTGAAGAAACTAATATAGGTAAGGAACCATTTTTTTCAAATAAAAAACAATGATTTCAATGCCTTTTTAATTAAAAGTATTTTTATTCAAAATAATATCTAATATTTTCTTGAAATAATTAAATTTGTAGTCCTGAAATAATCCAAAATAACAAATTTGTGGAGTGTAGAGCCATTTTTGTAAATTATACAAATGATGCTAGTTTGAAAATTATAAAAAGCAAAATCTCTTTATATGAGAAAAAGAAAACTATTCCAAATTGCAAATATCAGCTTCATGCTTGTAACCATCAAAGGCAAATAGTCCAGCCAGGAAATATTTCAATGTTGCTCTTATGGAGTGTGGTGCCATTTTCTTGAATGTCAAAAATAATACTATTTTGAAAGTTATAAAAAACTATTTTTAAAATTTTTATAATTATATTTCTGTTTAGAAGTAAAATATTCTCTGTATAAAAATCAGATAAATATTTAGATTGATGTCCATCCAGGGTTGGGTCTTGGAATTGTAAGGCCCAATTAGAAAACTGATGGTAGGATCCCTTCTCTACAAAAGGAAAAAGTTAAAAATGTTTATAGTTAGTGTATTATAATCATATTTAAATAAAACAAGAATAAATTAATTATTTGATAAATACTATGGCTTTCAGAACAATATGGAAGTCTTTCTAGTTTTAAGAAAGTTTAAGGCAATTTTATATATACTGCTTATACGTAATTCATTCTAAAAAATCTCTTATTGCTTTTTTACATGCAAATTCTGTGAATATTTAATATTGTGAGAAAAATTTTACTCATTTTTTTTCACATTTTAAGTTGTTTTATTTGATTCTTGAATACAGAACAAATTTCAATCAGTAATACTATCACTTTGCATACAACCTCCCCCCACTTAGAATGCAAGGCCCAGTTTGATGGAATTGTCCTCTGTCCAGCAATCCTGTAAATGAAGAATATTAATTAGAATAATTGTAGAATTATGTGAAATTTGTTTTTTATATTATTTTTTCCTTGTAAAGACATTGCAAATACAGGGTGCCCAAAAAGTTGACGTGCAGTAGAAAATAAAATTTTAATGCCAATAGAAGATATTTCTAGCATTCCCTATTAGATAAACTGTGATACTATAAATAAATAAAACCATTTCATTTCATTGGTAAAAACTGTATTGGTTAAATGTTTTATAATAAAATTTACTGTTTATTATTTTATTTAAATTTCTGTATATAAATAATGCACAGTAACCTTTTGGACACCCTGTACCTGCATTTTTGCTTATTGGCATTAGAAATACAAATAAGGAACCTATTAAAATCTATTTTTATACATAGGTTCCCAAGAATGCATCTGACAATGCCTTTACAAAGGATTCATAGCAAAAGCCTGGCAACGGATCATTAGAAAATATTTTATACAAGTTATAGATTTGATTAAAAAAAAGCATCAGATTTTTATCAAATATTTGTCTACAATTGAAATAGTTTTTTTTGATAAAATTTGATGATTTATAACAAGTATTTAATGTCAGCTTTTAATGATCAACAAGGCTAGCTTAATTCTGAATTTGCTTACTAACATTCTCTTTGATATTATTTTGCTAGAGATTGCTGTTGAAAAAGAAATAGAAGGTAAGCAATAAGAAATACTCATTATTATTATCATAATAATTATGATAATAATGATGAAAAGAATAAATGACTAAATTCTACATTTTTAACATTTTCTGAATGATTGGTTTTCATAATATAAGCAATGACTTTAGGTGAGAAAGGTTTCTTAATACTTTGGATCCTGGAAGGCCAATATATTAGCGATGGCGACCTAATGAAAAAGACAACATGGCTGATATCTCAGCCCTACATAATTGGCTAATTGTTAATTTTGCTAATATTATCATATGCATATATCAGCATATTATCTTTTTTGCTAGTTATCGCTTTTTACATCAGGATCTAAAGGCTAAAAGAAATTATAAATATATCTTGTGAGGGAGTATGTCACTATATAAGGAAATCTTTTGTTTTTTTACTTCTAATCTCATTCATAACTCTCCGCCATATATAAACCATACAAAGGCTTTTTTTTTACTTCTTATATGATTTCTTTGTTTATTTTCAATGCTTTTAAAGTGATGATATTAAGCAAACCCTATGAAAACCAATGTATAATGAAGTATCGTAATATTCTTTTATCTCTACTAACAATCATGTTTCTATTATCTATACTAACAATCAGCACTGATTACAAAATGTCCATGAATGCCTCTCAAGCAGTTGGCACAGCAAACCTTAATGGACCAAGAATCAGGCAGCGAGATGCAACTTGCATCATCTACACCACCTATCTTGCCCTCTTATAGTAAATAAGCATAGACACAAAATTTGGAATGATGACCGCATACACAAGAAATTGACAGTCACCAGAGGCCATTGACTTGGTGTTTAGGCTAGTCTAGTACACATGCTCTGTCTCTGATATTAAGCACTTTAGCTATAAATATAGGCAATCTTACTCTACAGATTAATATAAGTGTAGACTTGGAGTCACTGAGAGCCGTTGACTTCGTGTCTACATGCTCTATCACTGATATTAAGCACTCTAACTATAAATTTAAGCAATTTTACTACACAGATTTATATATATATATATATATTTATATATATATATATATATACAGATAGATAGATAGATAGATAGATAGATAGATAGATAGATAGTATATTAGAGTCCAAAGGATTAAAAAAAAAATTGTGCATAAAATTATAAGAAAATTTTTGTGATGTTTTTCGAAGCAAAATTTAGTTACATAAATTAAATTGTTATTACAATTATTGCTGAATTTTAACTCGTTATATCTCAAATCCAACCAATTTCAATCTAGTCATTGCAACAAAATTGACTGCCATAAATGATAGTTTTATTAAAGATTCAATTGAATTTATAAAACCTCACAAATGTACAACATCTATGCTTAGGAAAAAATAAATATATACAGGCGAGTATTTGAATTTGTTTGCTTTTTTTTTTTCACCATAATTGTAGGCCACAGAATGAATTATCTAGATTTATATAGACCTTTTGCCCTGCACTTGTTACCCAACTTCATAATTTAAATAATTCTTTTAAGTTTCTTTCTCTTTTTCACAGAAATAATTGGTTATGAAAATCATATATGACTCGTATGAATATCAGAATGAATTTTTAGAATTTGTAATGATCTATTACGCTATCAGTCAACAGAACAATTGTATTTATGATGTTTTGTGGTCTCTTTTTTTATTTTATTATCCTTTGAGATGAGGTTTCATAATCTGTAATCCACTCTTGCATTCATTTTTTAAATTATTTTACCATCTTTCGGCCAACTCATCTTCTGGCCTGCTTAGGTAGCATTGAGCATTGACTAAAGAAAGTTAATTCAATCCTATGCAATCAGGCCAAAAAATTAGTTTGCCAAAACATGGAGAGACAACAATTATGGAGAGCAGTGATTACTGCAGATTCTGTTCCAAGACTCAACATTCCAGTCATAATTAAAACACCTAAGGAAGACCAGAAGATTAGTTGGCTATAGCAGAGTAAAACAACTGTTAATCCTTGTCAGAAGTACTAAGAAGAAAACACACGTGGTCGTGAGGGTTGAAGCTTTATTAAACACAATCAGCCCCTCTCAATGATGCAGGTAGATATAGCAAGAAATAGACCTCCTGATTTTCTACAATTTGAAAAAGAACTATCAGTAAAAACAGAAAAGGACAGAGGAGAATTAAAGTCCTAGAATCTAATAACATATTAATTGTATTTTTTGTTGAATTTCATCTGATGATACTATCAGTGGGTTTGAAGGATTAGAAAAACAACAGTCCACAAAATGGATACACATGTTTTTGATGATCCCTATGTTATTCTTACATTGAAATGTCTTTCTTTATTGTTTTTAATTATTGCTATGTTTGTACTTGTCTCACTGGAATATAAATTCTTTTATTTGACAATGGGTCTTTGGAAACAAATTCCTTTTATATATTAGGTCTTTAAGAATGGAATATTCAATTTTATTAAACACATTTTTGTAGACTTATAACTTTCACATATTTTTATTTAAAATTCTATGTTCATACCATCTTACCATAACTTCCTCACTTTACAGATGCAGCCCATGGCAACATACAATTTCATGATTCAGATATCTAAAATCAACATCCTTGAATTCATAAATAAATCAAAGATACATATTGTTTATGAATAAGAATTCCATCAGGAGACGAATGCCTCTCAAACAGTTATAAACATTAATGATGCATTTTGTGAGAATGTGGCGAATGAGTCAACTGTATGCCGATGGTTTCAAAGAATTCAATTTGGTGATTCTGTCTTGAAAACCAAGCCTAATATTGTACCATAAAGTAACAGTTCTAAATCAAAAATCTAATTCTTAATGATCTAATATTTGTTCTGCAAATGGTGATTATGTAGAAAAATAAATTCTGGAACACAAATGATTGCTCTTTTTAATGGTTCCACTTCTGTCTTTGTAGCTTGTCAACTTTGAAAAAAAAATAACTTTAAAAAATAGGTGGCATTACTTTTGGGACCATTCTCTGCAATTTTGTAAATGGGTGGCGAGATGACAATTATTTTTAATCAGCAAATCTTTAATATCCACCATTTTTTAAACCCTTAAAAATACATTTGTCATTTTCTTTACAATTTGTAATTTGTCATCTGTTTTTCATTTTATTTTTTGCAGAGTGGGTTACACCAGTTCAAACAACAGGTATGAATTCATCATTCTAGATATTTTTTTAAATGAAAATACAATTCTTTATGTGATTTATTTATGCATTCTTTAGTTGTTTTATTTTCAGTTTCTTCAAAACTTATTTTTAGTTCAATTAATGTTTGCTTTAAGATATGTGCAAATAAATTGTAATTTCTGATTTTCTTAATTACCCAAACTAATATTTTTTGTAAAATGGAAGAATATAAAACTGTGTCTGTAATCTAGAGATGCATTTGAAATATATACATATATATAATTTTATGATAGCAGAAAATGACCAAAAAAAAACCTTCATCCTTAAGTAGTGTTAGAGGGGATCAAATATGTTTTGAAAGTTTTGGGAATACATAAGAAATTTTGACCCCAAAACAAAGAATCTTGTTTAGAAAAAAGAACTTTCCTGAAAAGGAAAATTAATGTTCTCTTTAACAAAACATGCATTAAGAATTAAGTTCTGTCAAAATACACTAAATTGAAACTCTTAATTCAAAAGTAATAAGATCGATAGAATTTTACATTACAAATGCAAATAAAATTGATTTTTTTTTTAAATTGATTTCACTAAACTGACCTCCAGCATTGATGTTTAAGTTTTTTTCTGAATTATTTCCGAGTAAGAGAACTCATTTTAATTTTATTTAGCATAGATCTTTTCTTGTTTAAATCTTTTTTCTAAATTATTCTATTATTTAGAATTAAATTTCATTATTTTAAGCAGGGGTGAACTGAGAGTGTTATGGGTTCTCAGGCAAAAAAATACAATGGGACCCATCCACCCACATTTTACAGTTAAATTTCATATATAGAAGCTGTGCAGCATGTGATCTATTCATAATGGATTAACTCTGTTTGTCAGCTATTGTTGAATACTAATGTTATGGGTTTATATTTTTACAATAATTTTATTACTGTGCAGTTATTTGAAAGCTGCAATAATGCTACCCATAAAGTAAAGTAATGAATTAAAAAATAACCTCTGATAATGGAAGATTCTAACTTGATTTTATTATTTAATTGAAAAACCTTAAAACTCAATAGAAATTGATTTGTTTGTTTAGTTTTATGGCATATCAACCTTTTTAGATTATTTAATGAAAGATGTTTATCGATTTAAAGATTGCCTTGTCTGTTTAATTTGAAAAAATATGCCAGTATTGCATTTTAACGATTAAAGTAAAAACCTTTTTAATTAAAAATATATATTTAACTTTATGAAGAAGCTCAATAAATTACCTCTTTATTGGACTAGATTTATACTGTTATAAGTAGTATATATCAATAAATGAAAGCATGAATTTGTGTATCATCTAATTCATAAACATACAGAGAGAAAAATTTAATAATTGCATCCATCAGATAATGGAAAGGTACCCCATTGTTTGACTTATTTTTCTTGAATTGCTTGATATTATTTTTAGTGAATTATTTTCAATTTTATAATTAAACTAAAATTTAACAGCAACATTTTAATTATGAATTGATTTTTTAAAATTATTTATTTGTTTATTTGAAAAAAATTTTAATATAGAGTTACAATACTATGTTTTTCTGACACAGGCTTTGTTTTATCTAGCTCATTTGAAATGCCTGAAAATTTTTTAATTATTTTATGCATGCAGAAAAATGATTCTAATAATTCTAATTGACTAAATGTATAAAAAAAATCAAATTTAACAATTTTAAAATTAACTTCTGATGTAAAAACTACTAATAATATTGTCATAATATTCTAATATTATTTTAAGTTCTAACAAAGTTTTCATAGCAGAGAATAATTACATCATGATTAAGGATTTTTTTTAGATAAGCCAAACCCCTAATGCAAAAAGTGCATGCTTGAAAAGTTAAGTCCCGCCACTTTTCCCCAGCTATTTCTAATGTCTAGACATTTTCTTGTTTGAATATTTCTAATGCCTAGACATTTGAATATTTCTGATGTCTAGAGATTTGATTATAATTGATGTTTAGACAATTAAATATTTCTGATGTCTAGACATTCGAATATTTTTGATAGAAAAAAAAGTGTCATTAATTACAAAATGATTTATTTAAAATTTACTTTTTTTAATATTTATTGAAAAACATTAGTAAAGTCTAAATTATTTTCATAGAATTTTAAAAAATCTTTTCACTTTGTTTGCATTCTAAAAACAGTTACATAATTGATCTTATTTCAATCTATCACAAGATTGAAAAATATCAGCCTAGATTTCTTTTTGTCTTCATATAACTTAAAAATTTTTACAAAAAACTTTTTTCACTTATAAACTAATTTATATGCGGTTATCATTTAGGCATTTGCGGCACTGCCTTGAGTGACTTGGTATTTATTTTGGATTCGTCAACCAGCATTGGCAAAGAGAATTTTCCAAAAATCCTTGCTTTTGTCAAAAACTTTCTTACTGAAATAGACATTGATTCAGGCAATGTCCGTGTGGGTATTGTGATTTATAGCACATCTGTACAAGTACAGTTTCACCTAAACAGGTACCATTCAAAGGAGGAAGTTATGGACGCAGTTGATAAGGTTCCCTATATCACTGGCAGTACTAACACATATAGAGGTTTGAATATTATGAAGGAAGTCATGTTCACAGCAGCCAATGGTGACAGGAAAAATGTCCCTAATGTGGCTATGCTCATCACTGATGGGGTTTCAAATCTTAATGCCTATAAAACAATTCCTGAAGCCCAATCTGCACACTCTAAAGGAATCCATATTTATAGCATTGGTATTGGCTTGGCTGATACAAGAGAGCTGAGTAAGATTGCATCTGAACCTTCTTCCAAAAACAGTTTCACTGTCCCAGAATTTGATGATTTGGAGAACCTAAAGCCCCAGGTGTTTAACCAATTTTGTCCAGGTAACGACAGACATGCCTCTACTTGTCCAATATGTTGATAAGATGTCAATATGTCTGCCTGTCCTGAAACCATGTCAATGTCATTGCTGTTGCTTCTGCTTTTTTGTTGTTGTTGTTGTTGTTGTTGTTGAGCAAAAAGACCTCTCCTTACCAGTTCAAGCTTGGATCAGTCTTCCTGTTGTTATAGAGTTTTGGCAACCTCAGAGGAGAGTGATGATGATGGTTGTTTTTGTTGAGCAGGAAGACCTCTCCTTATCCGTTCGGGCTTGGATCAGTCTTCCTGTTGATATAGAGTTTGTCGCAAATTCAGACTAACCTCAGAGTCCCAGTCCTAACTCTCAGAGTAACTCCAATAGAGACCTTTTTTTTTTGCTCACATGGTTATTGGTCAGTTGGTGTGAGGGAGGGAGTGTGGAGAGTTAAGATCTTTGAGGTTGAATGCTTAATGCGTTTGGTGATCGACTGGTACATTACCCGATATTCCTAAATGGTACTCATCTAAAATTCTGAACAGGCTCTATGTGGCCTAGCCTTGGTGATCTAACAGAAACCAGTGTCCCCAATGTGATTTGACTGTACTTGCTGCTGGTGTTGTTGTTGTTGAGCAGGAAAACCTCTCCTCACTGAGTTTTTGTAATCACAGAGTATTCTGAAAACCCCAGTCCTCACCCTTGTGGGTAACTCTAATGTCGCTGCTGTTGCTAATACTGCTGTTGATGCTTCAGCATTCTTCATTTTTATGTATATCTATGAATCTATATTTGATCATACTTTATTATCAACAATACTTAATGTTAATTGCATTTTATAATCTATTTCCTTACCAATTTGATAATCCTTTATTTCTAAGTAAAAGTTATTAAGATTTTGTTAGGAGTATTAAAAAGAAATCCCAACACAGTGTTGCTAGAGTTACAGAAGTTTTATTAAAAACATCTAGCCACACTAAAGAATTAGCAGAAAGAGGAAGAGACATACCTACAAATAGAAAATGTGCGCTAAAGAGTTAAACAACCCTTGGAGATTGGGAAGAGTTAAGGTCCTTGGTTCGATTGATATGTTGACAAAGTTTTTAAAAAATTTTATCAAGTATTTTTAAAAGATAAATAAAAGAATTAAAATGGGAATTCCCAACCTATCAGAAATAATTCAAAATTTGGTGAATTCACAGATAAAACATTATCAACATAAAAAGCCTATTGTTTTTAATAAAGTATGTACAAAAGAATAATTGCTGTCTGCCTGCTTATACAATAATTAATGTGTGTGTATATATATATATATATATCTATATATATACACACATTAACACACACACATGCTGGTTAGTAAACGTCCAATATGTTGTATTTATTGTAGCACTTGAGTCAGTTCACTATCATTGCACTCTCTACATATATATTGTGTCATGTATTTTTAATATTTTTATGAACAGAAATTTTTATTCTTTACACTATTTATTTAAAAAGAAATATATTTTCAGATTTTTATTGTCCTTTTTTAAAACAGCATTTCTTTTATCATTTTCTGCATTACTTTTGTATCAATGAATTATTAACAATTTACATTTTTATCTTTTATGATTTTTCTAAAACTAAAACACTTTTATGTAATATTTTAATTAAAAATTTATATTCAGAAAACTTAATAATAAACTAATTTTGTGCTTGCTTTTTTCCATCATCATATTTATAATCTATAATTTAATATTGTTTCTATTTTTTAATTAACTTATTAATTGGTTAATTAACCACATACTAACGTTTTAATTTTTACATGAATTATCATTGTAATTATGAAAATTTATATAGGATTTTACAATTTAATTGTTTGTAATTGAGAAAGAAATACAATTACTTTTTAATTATTTCAGTTTTTTGTTGAGGCATTTTTATAATTTAGCATTTTTTTTTCTCGTTTTCAGCAAGACCAATTCCAACAAGTAAGTATTTAATTGGTTTATTTTTTATTTTCTTTAAGTGAATTTTAACCATTTTCTTCTGGGTTTAAGGTTATAAATTAATATGGTTCTTCTGAGACAGGTTACAAAACTAACTTTAAAAAATCTTTAAATTCTTAACTGAAATTTGGTTTGGTAATTCTTAGTTTTCATGATAATCATTTTTGATTTATTTGACAATTATCAAGTTTCTATTCATTTGCAGATAGATTTAGTTTTCATTTTGATTATTATTATTTCCAGTTCTAACCACATTTCTTATTGAAACTAGAATTTTAGGAAATGAAAAAAATTGTTAAAAATATATAAAAAAAAACAAAACAAATCAGGATGATACAACAAAAATTAATGAAAAAAACAACAACAAAAGAAACTACTTCTGGGTTGGCACTGGAAGACTGAAGGATTTTAAAGTTAAACAACTTTTAAAAAAGATATGATATTCAAGTTTCTTACATTTTTTTTTAATATAGAATTATTGGAGTTTATAACACTAACTTATTCTTTTATGTATTTTGTTTTAATTAATCATTATTAAAGTTTAAAATGGCCACCTACAACAAAAATGCTGAATTTTCATTGTGTCTGTTCACCAGACTTGACTGCCTCCAGATTATTTATGGGATTATTTGAAACAGAAGGTTTATTTGAAGATTTCTGGTGATCGTTTAAAAAACATTATTTTTCTTGCTTAGAAATACATGAATGCTAAAGCTTACTCATATCTTTTGAATAAACTATTATTTTAATGTTAAAGGAACTATTGATACCTTAGCAGGTAAGGTATCTAAAGTGTACATCATAGAAGGTAGGGCATATAAAAAATGTGGTGAGGTAGGAGAATTCCAAGTTAGTAGTTAGCCGACCTACAAGGGTTTACTGTATTATGATAATAATTTTCCAGTTAATTCTAATAATCATTTAAAAAATTTTTTTTCATTATTATATATTTGTGATGGCCAGGAGCACTGCGGCTCCAAGGTAACTTGTGTCCCGCCCGCAATTGAGGTATATGCTGGAGCCCTAAACATATCAATATCAATATATTTATTAAAATTTTAAATCAAATCCACCAATGCATATGTCATGGCCCTTAAAAAGGGTTACAAGAAAAGACTTGAAAACGGGTTTTGTGTGGAATAGATGTATTGAACAGAAACTTAGAATACAAAATGTGGTTTTACACTAGTCAGATTGTCAAGTGTGTTATTCCCCAAGGGATTTATAGTATTATGAAGAGTTCATTAAGTCCACACAATTGTATATGACAATTTTTTTTTTCTAATAAACTCCAGTTATATTTTAACCTACCCTATAGCACTCCAACTTGGACTCAATCTCTCAACTTCTATATATAATCCAAGCTTAGCAAGCTTTGGGGAAGAAAATCTCATTGCCCTAAAAGACCATGACTGTTTTACCTGCTGGACTAAAGTATAACCAAAACCTACCACTAACTTTTTGTATAACACTTTTTCCTTATTGCTAATATAGTGTGTCCAAAAAGTTACTGGACACAATGAGTAAATAGAAATTTGAATAAACTGATAAACAGTAAATTTTATTATAACACTTTTAGATGATACAATTTTCCCAATAAAAAAGGTTTTATTTATTTATAGTATTATAACTTATCTTAAAGGAAATGATAGAAATGACCTTGGCATTAAGGAATTTTTTCTACTATTCACTAACTTTCTGGTCAACCTGTACAATTACATCTATCTATCATCCGTTGTTTGAGTCTTTCTTTCAGTGACCTTTTTTATGGGGCCACAATAAGTTAATGTAAGATAGATGATAATTCCTTACTCTAAGATATATTTTCATTCTACTGCAACTTTTTTCTCAATGTTTGATTCCTCTTCTTCCATTCTCGTCCAAAATCTTCAGGTGATTGCAAATACGCAGAATCCGATATCATCTTTATCATTGATTCTTCCACAAGTGTCAGTGAACCAAATTTTAAAAAAATTCTTGCTTTTATCCAAAATTTTCTCATCGATGCCTCTATAGATTCAGGCCATGTCAGAGTTGGTGTCGTTACATATAGCACCGCTGCTCGTATTCAGTTTTACTTGAATACCCATAAAACAAAGCAGGCCATCCTGGATGCTATTAGTGACATACGCTATATTTATGGAAGTACAAACACCTATGGTGGTTTGAACACAATGCATAAACAGATGTTCTCAGTTGACCGAGGAGATAGGCCTGGTGTTCGCAACATTGCTGTTCTAGTAACCGATGGGGTCTCTAATCTAAATACCCAAAAGACAATCCCAGCTGCCAAGGCTGCTCGAGCTGATGGGATCCATATCTATGCCATTGGCATTGGTTTAGCTGATACATCTGAGTTGAAAGACATTGCTTCTGAACCGGCCTCGGAGAATAGCTTCTCGGTCCAAGAATTCAGCGCTCTTCAAGGAATGAAGCATAATATATTCGAACGGTCATGTCCAGGTAAAAATTTAAAAGCATGGCAAAAGAGAAATGGCGGAAGCACAATTCAACCAATCAATCACCGCAAATACTAGGGCTGCTGCTGCTGCTGCTGCTGCTACACCCTAAGTCTCTTTCTTTCTATTTTTCTTTAACTATAAAACTATAGCTTTTTTATTTGATTGATTGATAATAATTCAATTTATCAATATGCTCTCTTGGATCAGCTTCTGTTTCTTTTTTTTTTTAAATCTAAATAGCAATTGCGCTTCCTCGTGCACCTGTACTTTTTTGGAAATCTAACATCTGGAAATTATTCATTGTCTGGTTATGTTTTTTTTTGTTTTTGTCTGGACATTTTTGATTGTGTATATTCAAGTTCTAGCATTTGTTTTAAAAATATTTGGGGTCATTTGAAAATAAAATGTCTTCTGTGATTCCCTCCTACTTCCCTCCATTGTGTATGTGTGTATGTACCAAAAGGTGCCTGTATTAACTTTTATGCGAGTTCATATGCATTTGCAATTCGTGCTATTTTTGTTCATCTTGTTGTAGCTTGCTATGGGGCCATTACCTTCCCATTTATTGAATATTTATGGACTCTGATGAAATGCAATATTGATATAAATAAAACAAGTTTCAACATAAATATAAAACCATATGCTTCCAGAATCTCAAAAAAAAACCTTTAAACAACTATATATTTATATATATATATATATATATATATATATATATATAATATAATAATTTTATATACAT
>JAUZSX010000016.1:661895-681313 GCA_034780655.1 Idiosepius hallami | reverse complement strand
CTGTTCTATGTTTCCGTTATACACTTTGTTTAGAAATTATTCATTTGTTGGTTATTCTTATTTTGTTTGTTTATTCTTGAGAAGTTTGAATAGTTTTGCTTCTTTCAAGTATTTTATAATTTGGTGCAGTTCTGGTTTTTTAAATACTTCCCTGCTTGTATCTCGGAGAGGGTAATGTTCTGTTGTGTATACACAGCAGAGATCTCCCGAATGACTGCCTTGATGTTGGTTTTAAACTCGTGTCAGATCTCTGTATTTTCTTAGTCATAAATGCGAAGGGGTGTCATAAGCGTGTCTGCTACAGACTAATTGTTTCTTTTGAAAGTAAATTTAAGATATTTCTAAAGAAAAAAAACTTAAATATTATTTAAGTAAGAGGATAGATCCCTAATATATGAATTGATCTCAACAATTGTACTAGAGAGAGAGAGAGAGAGAGAGACAGAGAAAAAAAAGAAATAATGGATATTGTTATTAAAAAAGAAAAAAATAACCCAATCGTAGAGTAGAGAGAAAATGTGAAACTTCTTACTTACCAGGCAACATATCTTGTAAGTTAATTTTACTATCATTAAAAATATTGACAAGCCATTCTTTATCTTTTTGTTTATGCATTTGTTGCAGGCAGATGAGGAATAGAGGATAGTGAGCACCACGCTCAAGAGACTCTGCCAAATCGGCCAAGCAAATTACATTTCCTGCAATGGCTTGAGCTGCATAGCTGGCTGCATATGACTTCACTAATGGAATGTCCGTCTCCAGCTCAGGCAACTTGTCCAGCAAGCGACGGTACGCCTACAAGAAGAAGAAGAAGAAAAAAAAAAATTAACGGCTTTGGTTTTCGTTTTTTCTCTCAATAGATAAAAACTATTTTCTTTATAGCATATTGATGGTGGTTAAGTCAAAATGCCCATTAGCAAAAAAGGCCAATTTGCCATATTGCTCATTCTAATTTCGCACATCAACTATAATGTCCAATTTTTTTTGTAACATTTACAGAAAAGGCCAAAAAAACATCTAAACAAAAACATTGCTACGCCAAAAAATAAATTGCCTAACCCTTCCAAAAAAAAAAAAAAAAAAAAAATAAATAATCATTTATCTAATTAATTTATTTGATTAAAAAATATTTTCACCTTTGGACAATTTTGCATAAATGGACAATATTTCAAGGATAAAAAAAAAAAAAAGGACATTATTGTGGATGAGAAAAATTGGAATTGGCTTTATGGCAAATTAGAGGTTTTTGACCAGAAACCATATCCATCAATAGTGATTAAGTTAATTTATGGAAATGAGTCGCGATTAAATATTTTTTATTGAAATAATATATGAAAAGGAATGAATAACATGTTGGTCAAAATATGAATAAAATAAAGATAATAGAATTCCAAACGGTAAATCCTATAATCTTTTAGATTTAAAAGAATATTTGTTTTTGTTTTTTTTTTACTTACATCCATGAAGTTTTCTGATGTCAATAAATTGTCAGGTTTCATAGCACACAAAAGATTCATAACTTTTTCTCTTTCAGAATCTAAAAAAAAATAATAAATCATTCCATACTTATTTTAAGCATTCTAAAAAAGAGAGAGTAGAGCTAGACTTAAATTATTTTTTTTAAATTAATAATAGTGGAAGATACATAAGCATAAAGATATAAGCAGTGATTGTAAAAATTAATATACAAACAATAAAGGATGGATTCTTTGGAAGCAATTTAATTTTGAACATAATTGACAAAAAGAAACAAAATATTCAATAAATTGGCATGAATGATAGCCAACATGTAAAGTTTTTCAAATAAAATCAAAACATTCTGAAAAGATAGATTTGAAACAGTTTCAAAATAATAATTTAGTTCTGTGTTCCCCATAACAATACTAAATACAAAGAGGATCCAATGATAATGAAGTATTATGCAGAAAACATTGTAGCTTATAAAAAGTCTATATTTTATATTTATTAAAAAATAAAAACATTTTCTATTTAATTTTGTAAAAAAAATTTTTTTAATTCAAATCAGTTGATTACTGTTTAGTTATAGAGCAAAAAAATCAACACCATTACCTGTTTTGTCAATATTATTGATCATCATTTTGTAAATCACATCAGCAACATATCTGCAAAAAGAAATGCAAAAGATTCAATTTTTAAAAAGTCTCTTTTTCCAAAAATCAGAAAATTTTTACAGATTAATAAAAACAAAAAAAAATTGCCTGTTGAAGATTTTTGACATTATTTACTTGCCATAAAATAATTATTATGAGATACGCAGGGATTTTTTAATTATCTCCCTTTTGTCTATCATTTTTTTGTTTTGGTTTTTACATATTTTTCTTTTCTTCAAATTTTCTTGTAAAAAAAAAATCAAATCTTTTATTTATCTTTATTTGTTTTCTTTTAAAAGCAACTTCATAAATTCATTTATTTATTCAGAACATTAAGAACAATCTCTTTTAGAATTTACAAATTATTGCATAAAGAAGCTTATATTAAAGTTTAAACAATGCAAACAATTACAAAGTTTGAATTTAAATTTACTTCTTATTAAAAATTCTAAACTTATATTTTTCAAAATCATTTTTTTAATTTAACTATTAATTCTCAAACCCCAGCCACATTTATTAAAAAGAAAATAATTAAAAAATATATATTTATAAAGAAGATGTTTAAAATTTAAATAATATTCAGAATGTATTTAGTAGAAAATGTTAAAAATCAAAATGCTTTTTCTTCTATCATTCTATTCACCAATTATACTTACTTTTGAAATAATTATTAAATAGAATTAAATTTTTTAAAACATTTTTATATAAATTTAACCATCATTTCTTAGATTAAAACATTGGTTAATCAGAGAATCTTTGTTTCAGATTAAGAAAAAAATAACTCCATTGTATTTTGAGTTCTAATCAGTTAAGTTGTATAAGATGTTAGTGATCAGAAAGAGTTTACTATTTTCTTGTGATTATTTTAGTAAATAATTTAATTTAGATAGGAAGAGTGGACAATCAAACCGATGATTAGCAGAAAGACAAGTGTAAATGGCCTTTGGTGACAATTCCTGTAGTGTAATTATGGCTGCCTTTGGTCATCCATAGTCACCACCTCTTAATACAAGCTTCATACAGATTTCCAATATCCATTTTCAAGTCAAAATTTGATACATAAACAACGATATAGCAATCCAAAAAATCTTAGTTATTGACAACAGAACAAGTCATTTTTATTCATCTTTCTTTAAAAAGTAGTTTAAAGGTTACATAGTTATTTACATAAAGTTCATAAGAAGTTCCCTACAGTATCTCACAACAAAACTGATCAACTATTTACAGCTTAAACATAACACAATGTCATTCAGTATCTTTGGCAAAATCTTAGTTCTTCTTGCTTAAGCTTAGCCAGTTAATTTTTTTTTAACAAATTTTTTCCTAACATTTTCAAGGCATATTTAAGGCATTTTCCATATTTTCAAGGACTTTTATAGGCAATAATAAAATCAAGGCCTTTTCAAAGCAAAACTCAAAATTCAAGAACTTTTCAAGTCTGTATGAACCCTGTTAATAAGAAGTGACGTAGCAATTTGGGGAACTAGAGATTTTGGGTAGTCATGTGGTCAGCCAGTTAGGGAAAGGCAGAGAGCGAGTAAGCAGGAGTGGGGTGCACTGCCTGCCCCCATGCGTATGTAGTGGGCTGAATAAATAAAATATGGATCAACAAATAAGGTGTATGTGTCTGTCCATCAACCCCCAGAACCAGAAGAGAGGAAAGATGATCATGATATATCTACAGAGAACAATCAGGAACAACTCTTCTGGAAGGAATAAAGATTCCAGGTGTTCTCAACCCACCTGTAACAATATTACATTCCTTACCTTTACTATCCATAAAACCAAAAAAAAACCCAAAGAATATGGGCTGTATTTACACTAATCAACTGTACATGGCTTATCACCAATAATCAGCACTTAAATAGTTTTATTATTGGATGAACATATATTCATAGCACTATATCTTTCTGATGCCAAAAAAAAAAAAAAAAGTTAAAATTGTATTTTACTTGTTAGGGGCATTCAGATCTCTGAATACATTGACTGCAGTCGGAACATCACCACTGTTGAAGTAATCATCCAGCAAGGCAGTCTGGCAAAATAAATAAATAAAAAAAATGATTTAGTATTATTTAAAATGAATATTTTAAATCTTCCCAATAGAAATCTTCTAAGAGTCAAAGTTTTAAAAACAATTTTCAACTAAAGAAGGTAAAATAATTTTCATATTTTGTTGATAATTATTCTGATTTAATGTTATATATTAATATATCATTTTAAGTGTATGGGAAATTGGTACTACCAATACACATATTATAGATGAGCGAATGGATTGCAAATATGGAAACATCAATCCTTTTCAAAATTGTTTTCCAAAAAAATTCTTTTTTTTTTCTTTGTTCTAATCTTTTAATTCTTTTGACATTAAATAGATAAAATTTCTTTTCAAGATAAAATATTAATCCTTAATAGAATATAATAAATTTTGCATAAAAATATTAAATACATTTTTATAAAATTTATGAATACATGAAACTTATAAGATTCCTTCACTCACATTCCTAACTTGTTTCAATAGAATAGACAATATTTGAAAAAAATCATAAGTTTTGATCAAATACAATTTTAAATCGTTTTATCTTTTAATCTTTGGCCAAAATTTTAAACTTTGTCTTATGAACAAAAAGAGTGTAAAAATTATGACAAATCTACAGAGAAATCAGATTCTAATCATGACCAAATGTAATTAAAAAAAAATCAAAGGATTTTCATACCATACTGTTTTCAAGCTCCTTCTTTGTTGGTGGAGTCTTTTTGACAGTCTTAGTTTTATCTGGGTTAGCTTGTTTAATTGTAATTTGAGGCTGAATTGAAACAAACAAGAACTTATTAGAAACTGTAATTAATTTTAACAAAAATAGCACAAATGTCATTCTGTTAAAAGATGATGATTAGAAGATGTAAATTCAATTATGTTTTTGTTTAGAAATCATTTCGAATTTTGTGTTTATTATTATTATCAAAACTCGGTAAAGCGACTTATGGCTACAGAGTAAAGCGTCTTATGGCCACCCCTGTATAAGTGATAGGACAAATTTACATTTAAATTTTTTTTACTCTGCACATCTATAAATAAAAATATAACTTGAGGCAAAATTTTGGAAAAAAAAAATAATGGATGGTTAGCCAGTAATAGTACAGACACACACCACTGATAACAATGGCCCCTCTCCGATAAATTGGGCGACCAAAAAAATTAGGTTAAAGGTTTTTTTGTTTTTTTTTAACAAAATCATCAAATACTATTTATTTCCAAGATTTAGTATATTAAAAAAGTTATCTAGATCTTAATGTGTGTGTGCATTTCATGTATAAAATAATTTTTACTAACCTGTTTATTAAGTAAATGAGAAGCAGTGCCTGATCCAATATCCAAAATAGGAGACTGGAATGCAGTCTGTTGACTTCCACTTGACGGTGGACCACCACGAGCAGATTTAGGAAGCATGTTTGGCACTGTCGGGCGGAATACATTGAAGTTCTTGGAAGGTCGAAGACTGATCTCTTCAGAGTTGGAATTTGTCTTTTCTGGTCCTGTTGGCGGCTGAATGGTCATTCGGACAAACCTCGGGGGCAAATCCTGTCTACCTACTGTCCCTGCGGGGAGGAATAGATTAAAATATTTCTTTAAAACAGTCAAAAATATTTTACTTTAATCCAGTGGTTTTCAAAGTGGGCAGTACTGCCCTCTAGGGGGTGATACGAACATCTAGCGGGGCGCTGGCGAGTAAGTAATCGGATGAAGGGGGCGATAAAATTATGAAGATAGCCTTAGAGCAATTACAGTAAATTATGATATTGGTGTTGGCAGAAAGGCTGGAAAAGCAAGATGATTCAATTAAGCATTCTCCAGTCTCTGCAACTAGACATACATGCCTGTATACTTCCACCTTATTTTCTCCTAAAATAGTTTTCACACTGAGTAACATTTAATTTGAGAGAAAGAGAGAGATACTTTTTTTAAAGTCAGTTGAGATAAAATCATGGAGTAATGAACAGAAAATATATCTCTCTCAAAACTACCAATTATCCTTTTAAAATGAGGAACACTTCAAAAACAACCGTTCTTTTTTTTCCTCCTAAAGGATACCAGCATAAGTTCCGTTTATTGTATTTGATTGAGTTAGATGTAATGAATGAAATGATTGGTTAGGTTTGGTTTCCAATATAAGGAAAAAAAAAGATTGTTCTACAGAAAAATGTTATCTTTCATTTTATTATCAGAGTTGGGAAGATTCTTTAATTCTAAAATAATTAATTTTCCTAACAATAAAGTTGATAAATCAACAAAATCAGCCAGCCACGGTGGAGCATTGGTAAAAGCTCGAGCTCTGGAATCGTATTATGCGAGTTCAAATCCCAGTCAAAAACTATTACATTCATCTTTAGCTACCTCAGGCAGATACAGCTCGCCAACTCGGGAGAGCATCCCATCTAGGTGAAGGGTAACACCAAATGTAAAAAACCAGGGTAAGAGCACGTAAAAATGGCCTTGTGCCAAACTTGAGTTTGTGCTCACCAAGTAAATATAATATCGAGAAAATCAGGTAAACCCACAATGCATTTTTATGCGTCTAAAGAATAACTAATTAAGTGATCAAATAACTTTAAGAGAAAGATGTCCAATTAATAAATGACATAACATCATAAAATTATATGTATATATGTAATGTATAAGTGTATATAAATATATATATATATATATATATGTATAAAACTTAAGGTAGATAAACATAAAGGAGGTTTTTTTGTTTTTTTTCCTCACAGGGTTTGCTGAAAAATACCTGGTTTGGTGCCCAGGCGTGGATAAACCCACTCGGGACGACAGACTCGTAAGCCATCCGTCTAAGAGAAGGAAACTGACAGAAAATCTGTACTCTACTTAAACAACCAGTCATCTTGCCTCGGCTTGTCACTGATAAATGTCTAGGTAGAGCGAGAGCAGGTTGTGCGTGCCGTACAAGCACACAACACTTAATTTTTTTTTATGTACAGACAACTTAAGGAGAGCTGTCCTTACACACATGTGGCTCGCTCACGTGTAGCTCTTTCTTCGAGTTGGCTGTCTTATGTAATGTATTACATGAGTTCAAGTCGTAGTCAAACCATTGCTTTTAAGTTGCATCTGGCAATTGGGGCTTGATAACTCAGGAGAGTAGCTACTCAAGGTGAAGGGTAACATTAATTATTTAACCACTAGACCAAATGGACTTCCCCTTAGAACAAAATCCTTGGAATTTTCATTATTTCTCAAAGTGGGTCATAACTTTCAGAACTTTAGGCCAAAAGAGTTATTAGTAATAAAGATTTGTATGTTTTGCTTGTGTTTTATTTAAAAAATTTATTTATAAATTTTACTTATAAATAAATATTTATTATTTATTTAAATAGAAGTTTATTTATAAAATTTTTTATTTAAAAACTTATTTGTATGTTTTGCTTGTGTTTTACGGCATATCAACCCTTTTAGGTCATTCAAGGCCAAGAATCATTATACACACACATAGCTTTTAAAAAAAAATTTTTTTTTAATTTTTGTTATTTAACCTATAACTGGGGGGAATGTGTAGATTCATACCTTTCCCAAGGGTATTAGTCCAATTATGAACGCATATGGAACGACTGGGATTCGAACTCGTGTGCTACAATTCCATAGTCCAACTGCCTAGCCATTAGGCCGAATGGACTTCCCCTAGTAAAAAAAAGAATATGTTCAGATGCACGAAACCAACCTTGTACCCTTTGAGCCTGGGACATTTGTGACGGCTGTGAGAGCAATGATTGCTGCATATTTGACATCTGTGTTGACTGGTGGTTCTGTTGTAACTGGTAGATCTGTTGGGATTGGGATTGATTCTGCTGCAGGGACTGCTGGCTGTTGCCACGACGAGACGATCTGGGGCTGCTGCCACTGCCACCAACACCACTACTGCCACTGACACCAGGGCCTCCTACCCCACCTTCCTGCTGCAGACGGCGGTTGCTATACGGATTTTGGTAGCTTCCTACAAAAATAACATTTCATTTAAAAAAAAAAAAAAAAATTTTTTTCTGTTTTTTAGTTTTTCAAATATTAAAAAAAAATAACATTTAAAGAGCTTTGGGTCCCAAGTGCTTGAAATTAAAATAATTCTTTTTAAAATGTAACCTTGATAAGGAAACTGATGTTACCAACGTCTATATTGATATGAATTTATTCAAGCTGAGAATGTAGGGTAGGAATTTTTTTATTTTTCAAATAAAGAAAAAAAATAGAAATAAAAAGAACTAAAAAAAAAAATAAAATTGAAATTTTTTTTCAATCATTTGAAATTAGAAAAATAACTTTAAATTTAGCAATTGAAATTCTTTAAAAAATATAAATGAACACAAATTTACCAAATAAGTTTGATATAAAACTGAAGTTTAAAAAATAAAACATGAAAATTAATTTTTCAGAAGAGGTTTCAAATCAATATAAACTCATATATAAGTAATATGCGAAATAAAAAGGAATTAAAAAAATATCTTTAATATATCTAAAAAAAAATAAAAACCAAGTACTTAAATGAAATCAAAATAATGAAAAAGCACCGTGCAAATTGCATTCACACACTTGCAAAAATAAAACAGGGGCACAAATTCAATAAACAAAGCAAATAAAGCTATAAAAAAAGATTTTTTTTTTATTTAATAAAAAACAAGAAAGCAAATTAATGGCAAGTTTCTTGAGAAATGAACACAAAAAAAAATCAGAAATGTTTATATCTAAAAAAATTAATAAAAATAAAAAAAAAAATAACTTAACGCTTAATAAAAGCAATAATACGGCTGTGAGAATTGGGAAGATTTTGAGTTGGCCAAATGTGACAACTTTTGAACTGCATATCCAGCAGTCATGTTGAGTCATCAACATTTCACTCACCTGGGTTGGGTTGACTACCCCGTCTGCCCATATTCAAGGAATAGCCAGGAACAAAACTATCCAGTTGAATGACCCCGGGTCCAGTACCGATGCTATCTATAATACATGGAGAAACAAAAAACAAAACCAAATAATTTTATACCAAAGGTAAACGGGAATAAAAAAGAAGACCAGCACTTCGGTTTCTTTAATCTCTTCAAAGAAAATGGAATTCATGTTGAATAAATCAAAAACTCCCAATCTAAGAAAATTGGGACAGTTTTTTTTTTGTTTTTTTGTTTAGTAGTCTCTTCTTTTTTGTTTTAAATAATTTTATAGGCAAGTTGAGCGATAATGAATTGATAAATTTTGCTGATAATAAATATTACAATAACACCAACCACCTTTAGATTCAACCAACCTCACAAGATTGCAGATTTTCTATAGTAGCAACATGCTTTCATATAAGTAATTTAAATTAATTACCAACATCATGGATATTCATTCACAATATATCTGAAAATTAATACCGTATAGAATTCTTGCAAAAATAGAAAAAATATTTCACATAAATTCATCCAATCTTACCAAAATATATACATAAATGATATTATATTTACTTGGTGGGCAGCACCAAACAAGTTTGGCACAAGGCCATTTTTAAGGTGAATGCAATGGTTTTGACTGGGATTTAAAATCACGTACGATTCAAGAGCCCTAGCTTTTACCAATGCTCCTACTTATATATACACACACATATACATACACGGACAGAAATTTATATATATAATTTGGTACAAAGATCTCAAGGATGGAAGGACATTTCAGATATGTAGTTTAGGCTTTTAAAATTCCTTGTCAAATTTACAAAATTTATTTCCAAAATCTTTCTGAAGGGCTTCTCTCCAATACTTCATTTCTTTTTTAATATTACATCAATTAGGTTTAGTTATATTTCAAGCCAAGCTTTCAACACTTGTTATAGAAGCAGAGAATATGATTAGCTTTATTAAATTGGACACAAAACTTTTTTTTTTAAGAAAATGTTTTAACATGCAAGTCATTTAATAATATTACAGTTAAAACACCAAATTTCAAAACCATGCAAAATGGTTACGAGAAAGAAAGAATTAGAGGAGTGGAAGAAAAAAAAGGAGTGATGAAATGTCTAATTAAAAAAAAAGAAAAATGGGAAAATAAAGAGTAGAAATCGTCAGTACTTACTAGGAAGTCCAGTTGGCGAGGCACTAAAAATGTCTCCCAGGCCCCCTCTCTGGCCTGGTCCCATGTTACCATTCAACAGGCGGGTTCCAAACATATTTCCAGTTCCAGTTCCACCAGCGCCTCGTCCAGAAGTATCTGGAGGAGCAATATAAACTCCAAATTCCTGCATTAAAAAAAAAAAAAAAAAAGGCATCATATTAATTTAAATAATTAAGAATTTGGGCAGCAAAGGTAGGCCATTGCTAAAAGTTTGGGCTCTACAATCGTTTTACAGTTGGGCAGCGATCGGGCAGATGGGGCTCGTTAACTCGGGAGAGCAGCTCATCTAGAGTAATACTAAATGTAAAAAGCCCGGGTAAGAGCACGCAAAAATTGCCTTGTGCCAAACTTGGGTTAGTGCTCACCAAGTAAATATAATATTACACAGTTCAAATCACAGTCAAAAACCATTGCCTTTACCTCAGATGGGGCTCATTAAGTAGGGAGAGTAACTCATCTAGGTAAAGGGCAACATTAATTACAAAGCCAAGGGATATAAGTGACATGTAAAAATGGTTTTGTGCTTTACCAAGTAAATAAATAATGCTATAATTAGAAAAAAAATTTTTTAAATAGAATTCTTACATAATTTAGTTCCAGATGTTTCTTTAAAAATTTTGTTTGTCTATAACCATTAAAGGCTTTCTGTGCATGTCTGTCTGTATTCTGGGATGTTTTTAGCCTAAAAAAAGCTCCAGGAAACGCGAACCAAAATTTTATCACATTCAGAAATACTCAATTAACATTTGGGACAATTCCCTCCACATTTTGGACAAGTTTTAGAAAAAATCCAATGGATGGGGCAAAAAAAAATCGATGGATTGGGGTGTTGACGCAACGAGAATTTTTTTTTTTTACTTTGCACATCTTTATATAAAAATACAATTTGTGGCAAAATTTCAGAAAAAAGTAATGCACAGTACTACGGCTTACGCCACTGAAAACAATGGTCCATCTCCAATAAATCGGGTGACCAAAAAAGTTATTTAATCTAAATAGGTATTTAATTCTTAATGTACATTTAAAAGACAAGTCTATTGAAATTTACCGGATTTTAATTTGCCCCAAACTAGCAAAAATTATGGAACAAGCTCATTGCTAATTTGTAAACTTCTAATAAAATTATATGTAAGCATCAAAAATAGTGGAGAGAGGGTAATTAAAATCCAGATTCTATCTAGACAAAATGAGTTCAGTTTTTTTTTTTTTAATAAGATTTTCTTTGTGAAAAGAGACCTTCACAGGTCTAAATCATATAGTATTCATTACCGAGAAGTACAATAAGGGGTGGCGTATACTTACATCAGCTGCTTCTTGACGTATCTGGGATATAGTCTTTGGTCCGTGATCACTAAGCACCTTCCGTGGTACCCACTTATAGATTAAAAAAGCAAAAATTGGTAGGGCAAAAAAAAAAAAAAAGAAAGAAAAAGAAAATCAGAATGAAATGATCCGTGAACACCAAAAGATTAACACAAATCATAAAAAAAACCCATAAACATTCCTTATAAAATAAACATCAATTTGAAAAAATACAATTTTACTGCATTAGTAAAAAGACAAAAAAAATGACAAAGATTTTATTATCACAAACCTAGATTACTGTTGTGGGGTGAAACACACCTCAGAATGAACTCTTCCAATCACTAAAAATTTGATCTCTCTCGGCACCCAGAGAGAGAGGAGAGAGACAGAGAGAGGATTTCAGCATAGCAGCCAGGAGCCACTATGCTGAAATCCTCTCTCTCTTTCTGGGTGATGAGAGAGATCACATTTATAGTGATTGGAAGAGTTCATTCTGAGATGTGTTTCACCCCACAACAAATACTTTAATAATGGTTCAGTCCATGATAAACTTATAAAATTTATATTAGATTTCAAATTTCAGTATATTTAAATTATTTTTCAGTGTAATATTCTTGGAAAAATCATGTTCAAATTATTAACAATAAATTTCTTATTTCCATGTGACATCTTAAAGAGAAATCCAATTTGCTTTTAAAATAATTTCCAAATATCATTAAGCAGAGAAAAATAAAAGACAAAATTTATTGTGAGATAAACAAAACAAAAAAAAAAAAAACACTTATTGGAAATAAATTTTGAACAATGAGTAGATTATATTGGAAATTATATTTGAGCAAAATATTTTTGAATTCTGACTTACTTTGTTAGCCCGAAGTTCCACCACATCCTGCAGCATGAAGCGAATTCTTGAGGGCAATTCTGGGTTGACAGCGAAGTTCTTAATTCGCTCAAAGTACTGATCCATCCAGGCCTTAAAAAAAAAAAAAAGAGGAACAAATTCAAAACATTTACAACCGTGTGTGTGTTTATATATATATATATATACTAGAAGTATTGCCCGGCTTTGCCCAGCGCCGGAAATTTTCCAATATTTTTTTCAAAAAGACTTAGTGTTCGAAAATGAATTATTTTTCTTTATTTTCAAAAACAATTCTCCGTTATTTATTTACTTGATTATTTTTAATTCAAAACTGGTTCTTTGAATCTTCTCAGCGTTTAAAAAAAAGAATCACCACTTCTAAAATGCCATAATGACTTATACAGTCAAGTTGCATTGGAGAAAACGGCTCTCGTCTGATCACGAAAGTTAAGCAACGTCAAGCCTGGCCAGTAGTTAGATGGGCAACTATTTATGAATAGCAGTGTCCACAGTTTAATTCCATATTTTCTTCTGGAAATATAGCGCCTACTTAATATAGCCACGCATATGCCCATAAATTCAAAACCGTATGTAGAACTTGTTCAAATGCTAAGATTAGAGTTTTAATAGTATATTATATAGATCGATAGAGAGAGAGAAGAATGTGTCTTAAACTTACCTTAGCCTTGGGAGTATCAAGGCGTCGGCCTACAGTACGGATTATCTGGCACAGACATTCCAAGTCTTCTGCCATGTCCTTAACGGGAACGTTCTTTTTCTTTTCCAGAAGCTGCTTAATGCATTTATGCAGAATGCCTTCATGCAGCATCTCCAATTTGCCGAGCTCACCTTAAAAGAAAAAAAAAAAGAAAAAAGGTTTTAAAATTAATGTCTAGCTTTTCAATTAAAATTATTTTCAATTGAGTTGACATTTACTAAAAGAAAATAAAGTTCAAAATTTAGAGAAAAATTGAAGAAATATATCTTTTATAAGGGCAGCGACGGTGTAGCATTGGTAAAAGCTCGGGCTCTAGAATCATAGGGCGCGAGTTCAAATCTCAGTCAAAACCATTGTATTCACCTTTAGCTGCATCGGGCAGATAGGGTTCGTTAACTCGGGAGAGGAGCTCATCTAGGTGAAGGGTATCACCAAATACAAAAAACCCGTTGAGGAGCACGTAAAAATGGCCTTGTGCCAAACTTGTGTCGGTGCTAACCAAGTAAATATAATATCTTAAATAAGCCATCAATACAGATGAATAAGTTGCTGTAACAGAGAGATTATAAGATTCCAAGATTAAAATTATTTCCAAGATAAATTCTTTCAGTTAAATCCTATAAAAACCATATTTTGGTCGAGCACCAAAGTTAGGCACAAAGCCATTTTCATGTGCTCTATATACATGGGCTTTTTGAATTCAAAGTTATTCTTCACCTAGACGAGTCGCTAACCTGAGTTAATGAGCCTCATCTGCCTATTTTCTTCTGGAAATATAGTGCCTGTAATTGTAATGGTTTTGACTGGGTTTTGAACTCGCGTAATACAATTTCAGAGCCCGAGCTTTTACCAATGCTCTACTGCCACTCCTATATATATATATATATATATAAAGAATTTTAAGAACCATTAGATTCAGTGGTATTGTTACCAGGAAAATATCACTGGGAATAATTCAGTCTACATTAACGAATTCAAATGGAATTAAATGGACATGTAATAAACAAGCAGATATAAATCTAAGTATCTTTATTAAATCAAATATCTTTGATCTCTTTGTGACTCACCAATGAACTTGATGTTGCCCAGCATTTTCTGTTTAGCCAGATGGTATTGTTCAGCTTCATCATCGTTAAGGGGGGCATCTTTCTTATCGTAAGCTAAAAAAAAAAAAAGAGAGAGAAAATACAAATTTAATAACTTCAGAAAAAAAAAATGATTTCTCTAAAAAAAGATGTTTTTTCACCACAATAATTTGTAACAATTTAATGTAATAAAGACAATTACATAAATAACATTATTATATAAATTATATTATTATATAAATAAATATAATTTCTTTTTTTCTTTAGGGTAATTAAAGTTCTCGATGTCTCGAAGTGATTAATTTAATATCTTCAAGAAAAAAAAGATCATATATTTATAAAGAATTTAAATAACGAATAAATGTTATAAGATTATTCCCAACAACTTTTAAATGATTTCTTTAAATAAAATCTTTTGGAATGTAAAAATGGATAACCTTTTCAATAAAATCGGGTTTTGTTCAATATTCAAATAAGAATCAAAACCATTTCATTCAAAAATCAAACAAATATAAAACAGTCTTAAAGTCTTTATTTACCTTCTGTAGCGCGGGAACGGTTTTCAAATTCATCCCGGCACTTGTTTAAGAGTAGGCGTCGAAAAGTCTGCATATAAAAATATTAGGATTATAATTGTCAGTTTTCATAATTGTTTACATTATATTAAGTGTCAATTCTTGTGTGATAAATTCATCTTGCCAATACCTTAAAGAAAAACCTACAAGGCAGTTTAAGAATTGAAAACAAAAATCAGGAATTGATGCAAGAAGGAAGGAAAACTAATTCAAAAATATTTTCACTTCATTCCATAAAAATAGAAAGTAACATTTCAACAGATTAAGTTGTTTTGGTATGTGATGAAAATGTCAAGATTTCGTTATCTTATTTATTCAGAAGTCAGCATTACTCATCAAGAGACAGAAAAGATTCAAAAACAAAAACAGCAGGACATGAATGGTGTCAGTATACTTACAGTAGTATTGGAGGAAGGGTGTTCAAAATTTGGAGCGTCCTCACAGAGACGGTGACATAGTTGTGCATAAAGTGAACTATATTTAGGCTCATCTAAGGCTTTTTCAAAGATCTGAAATAAAATGGGTAAGAGTGAGTTTTCAAATTTAAAAAAAATATAAATAAACAACTTATCAAATGAAACAAAAAAAATTATATAAATCATTCTATACATATAGATAAAAGCAGTTCTCATAATTTTGTGGAATTTGTTCTTTTAAAAATATTACAATTCTAAATTAAGTACCAACCGACATTTTCTATATTTAAGAATATCATTTCAGTAATATAAATAAGCACAACACTTATATACAAATAAGATTGATTCCTAGATTATATTTACTTATTCCTATTTCTATCGATTCATATGTTAAAACTTGTCTGAGGTTTTAAAACATCCTAAGTAAGACTTATATTTAACTACCTTAAATTTTAAAACCTCAAAATGAACTGATTTATTAATTAAGCTGGTAGAAACTTTTGGGTGAATAAACTATGTTAATAGATATCATTTTATTCATTATTTTGAAATGCAAAAAATTATTAAAAAAATAAAATCTCTAAAATAAATAAGTTATAAAAACAATCTAAAAGAAATTCAAAAAGAAATGAATGCATTTTTCTAAATTTTCATTTTTTTTAAAAACAACTTAGCATAAACTTAAGAGTTGAAAACTATTAAAAAACATAAATTATAGCGACAACATGTCTTGTGAATGGGATGCTTGTTGTGAGCTGCTGATTATGTAGTAAGTCCATGTGGATATGTCGCTGGTTTGCTTGTGTCTTGGAGGGGGAAATAGACAATGCTGACTGCTAGTTTAGATGCTGTGTTGTCAATGGCCAAACGCAGACTGTTTTCTTTGTTGGGTTCAAAACTCACTTTGAGAGTTCTGTCGTAAATGTGTCTAAAGTGTCATTATTTAGAGTCGTAAAAGCTGTCTGCTACAAAATTAAATAATTTCCCCTGACGGTTTAGTTATCGCACAATGATTTTTAATGTCTAAACATAATAGATATGATTAATTTTGTTTGTTTTGTTTTGTGTTTTAACAGCATATCAACCTTTTTAGGTCATTTTAATGCCGAGAACAATTACTTTTGATAAACGTTATTTTTAGACACACAGTTTTTAATAATACAAGTTGCACTAGCTAATCCATAGCTGGAGGAAATATGGGGACTCATACCTTTCCCAAGGGTATAAGTCGACATAACGTAGAGAGAAAAATTTGTATTCGAACGTGCGTACTACGGTTTCAAATCCAACTGTCTATCCACTGGGCCATGTCGACCACCCCAGATATGTTTTAAATAAAGTAAAGCATTCTGGTTATAATAAACACAAAGGTTAGAAGTTGAAGACATAACAGCAAAAATGTCTGACATTGAACAGATGTGCCAATAAAGAAGATTGTGCCTAAACTCACCAGAAGTATTATTCCCTTAAGTATGAGCTGGGAGTCAATACCAACATTCAGAAGCTCCAAACTCAACTTATCAAACTTCTCCGGAGTCAGTTTATTGAGAATTCTGAAATAATAGAAAAACATTTTTTTTTCAATCAATGTGTCATTCAACAATTTTTTTTTTTTTTTTTTCTATAAAAGAAAAATTCTTTTTTCAAAAGGTTTTTAATTATTAGTAAATTTGCCAAAGTTCAGATTACAAAACTAAATTCTTTAATATGCATTATAAAAGAATTTATTACAAAATTAAAGCAGTTTTTTTTCTTTTTCATCATCTAGACCAGTGGTTTTCAAAGTGGGCAGTACCACCCCCTTGGATGGGGGGCGATATGAATTTTCGGGGGAGGGGGCATTGGGGAGTAAGTGGTCGGATGAAGGAACATTAGAATTGTGAAGCCCCTATAAAGCAATTACAGTAAAATGTGAAAAGGCTGGAAAAATAGGACGATTTAATTAAGCGTTCCCAGTCGTCGCCGCAAATAGACGTTCATGCCTGTATACTTACACCAATTATTCTCCTAGATGTACCATCGTTAAGGTGTTCATTAGAAAAGGGGGGGCACTGAAATTTTCATCCAGCGGTGAAGGGGGGGCACTGACAAAAAAAAGTTTGAAAACCACTGATCTAGAGAACAACAAAAAAAATTAAAGGGTCTCTAATTGTGTACAAAGAAAGGCCACTTTAAGAAGAGAGTAACATTTAAACGTATTATTTTGGGGAAAAAACCAAAACGCATGCTTACCCTCTGGCCTTGCGGAATATCAGATCATTTTTTTCCTCAGTTGAAAGACCGTCTCGTTGTTTAGAACTGGGTGGATTCCATCTGAAGAAAAACAATTGTCATATTTTATATGGAATATTCAAGAATGAAATTCAAGTTAGAAATCAAATTCATCTAGCAATATGGGGTGTGGCGTGAGTGTCCGTCAATGATCAGCTGTTCCCTATATTGACGTCACACCGACTATAAAAACACATACTCCAAGTGTAGTCATTTAGAGTGGGGCTGACTGAGCACTGAGAAAGCCATGGCTTAATAAACAACCAAAAATGTCTGTTTTTGTGTTGCTAAATACTTATGATTCTAGCACAACAACTTTGGTGAACAACACGAAGATGGACAGCAGGGAGCTGCCTCCTCTCCTAGAGTTCTGGAAGGGCCAAGAACAACAAACAACATCCAAAACGTAAGTAGCCCTTTCAGATTCCAGCTTAACCTTGCCAGCCGACATCAATCGTCCATCGACACGTAGGAAAAGACTGGCCACAACGTGACATATACAATCTGCAGTCATGTTACATTTATATCAGTAAAATATACAATTGTTGGATGGAAGACTTTTTTTTTCTTTAAAAATAGACCAAGATTTCTTTTAAAGCGAGAAAATATTGAAGTAAAATTGAAATTTGAAAATTTATCATTTTATCTATCACCTACACTTACCCTCTGACTGTTCGGAGTACCAGATCATTTCTGTCGTCACTTGCATGGACATCTCGTTTGAGTGTGCTAGGTGGGATCCATCTGTTCTTCGAAGAAAGGTAATCACCAGGGATTGAGAGCTGGGGTGGTCTCTCGTCCCTAATGGTGAAGGAAAAAAAATATATATATATTAGAAGATGATAGCTAATGAGGGTTAAATACTTTTTATAATTAGATCTAAAATATCAGTAAACCTGCTTAGAAATCCAACAATAAAATAGAAATATAGTGCAGTGGCTTAGCTCAATAATTGTTCACTTTTAGCTAAAAGCATGAAATTTGGTACACGCAAAGCCAAATGTATTTCATCAAGATTTAAGCATCTTCTATTATCAATATGGCAGCCATTTTTGAAGATGGCCGCCGGCGAGAGCGATTTTCATCGTTCATTTTTAGCTAAAAGCATGAAATTTGCTATGTGTGTACCAAATTTCATGCTTTTAGCTGAAAATAAACTATCCCCTAATTTTTGGAGCTAAGCTACTGGACTAGTATATTCAATAGGTTTTAAAAGAATTTAATTTTTGAAAAGTTACCATGACATAAAGATTTAAATAACGATCTATTTATAAACTATTGAAAAATTCAAAAGTTGTAAAGGAAATTAGATTGAAAGTGAGAAAAAAAATAAAAATCCGTTTTTATGAATAGTTTTGGTTTTCCTCTCAATTTTTATTAACTGTTATAATAGTTCTGTAGGTTAACTTTGTTGTTACTATGACATTTTCATACTTTGCTAGCGAGCGTTTATGTTTTGGAGAGTGGCGGGAAACAAGCTTAACGTCAGTGCAGACGAGTGGGTGTCTCGCTTTCGTTAGTTTACCTCACTCCTTATTTATTTGTTGTATATGTACATTGCTCATATGTCACAGTCTTTTACAATATGTCTTAGCAGCGTTATGTTCTTTTGTATTGCAGGCTGTACCTTAGGTTTAAGCTGAGTAAAGCTTGCTCTGCATAAAACCAAGTTTCCTTACCCCACAACAATTGTAATGATGTACTGACTAATGAAAGGGGAGATAACCTCTGTTGTATCGAGAGTTATGCCCCTTTGAAACATCAGAGTATGGGCTAGAAAAATAGGACTGTTGTGTTGCTTTAATAAAGACAGACAAATATTCATAACAAGGACATAACTAGTATAGTCCCCCCAAAAAAAACAATTATATTTAAAAAAAAAAAAAAAAAAAAAAAAGTTCAAAAATTTAGAATATAATATGAATT
>JAUZSX010000016.1:650792-661795 GCA_034780655.1 Idiosepius hallami | reverse complement strand
ATATATGGTTGGTGCTAGATTCTCTGCTCACCAAATAAATATAATATTTAATAATTGTTGAACAAAAATGTTTATTTGAAGAATTTTCCTTTAATTTTGGGAAAAAGAAGTTATTAGTTTCCTCTACGAAAAACAAAAAAAAATCATTTACTGACAAACTATTTTTTTTTTCTTAAATCCTGAAAGCTATTTCTTTTTTTCCATCTCATTAAACGGATTGTTCAAATAACCGGGCTTTCCTTTATTGTTTTATTTAAAGTTTTCTTCTTACTTTTATCCTTCGGGATTTTCCGGAAATCTCCGGACATTTTCGAGAGCTGACATCATTTTAGTGCAACAACAAAACTACCGGCCATGTTAGTTTTAGTGAAATTGATTTGACAATCTTTTTCAAAAGATTTTTTTATATTCAATTTAAATATTTAATTCGATTTTTAGTTTTAAAATTTAATTGATCTTATTGAGCAATTAAGTGTTATTAGTTTTAATTATTATTATTAATTAATGGTTAATGTTGTTTTAAAAATCGAAGAATGGTCCACTGTGTGGCTTATGGATGTCGGAATCAAACGGTCAGTGGCAAAAGTTTCTTTCGTTTTCCTGACAAAATAAGCCGATCTCAACTTCATAATGAATGGCTGTCAAGAGTTAACAGAGCAGATTTTGTACCTTCGAAATATTCCAGTCTTTGTTCGGATCATTTCGAGAAAAATTGTTTTGTCAAAGATCCAGACTTGTTAGTCAGTTGGGGCATTAAAGTAAAATTGCGATTAAAACCTGATGCTCTACCAACGATTTTCAACTTTAATCTCAAACAACCAGGAACCAAGAAAATCCTTAATAAGGTATGAAAAATTATCGCAAGATTTAACTTTATATTTCCTTAATTTTTTATTTTATTTCATATCTTAATATTATTGTACAGGAACTTCTCACTTTACGCGAGGATTACGTTCCTGAAGGGCTCGCGTAACGCGATTTTTCGCGGAATGTGAATTTAAATAATATATCTGAGCTGAACTGTAGACAGGGCATACGAGGGTGGTGAATTTTCTTGACATCGCGTAAATTCGAACTAAACCTTTAATGTGACAAATTTCTTGTTGGTTTTCACTTCGTTTAAATTTTTAAAAAAAACGCGAAAAGTGAACACTCGTAAAGTGAGAGGTCCCTGTATATTATTTTTGCGTTGTAACTTTTTTTTAAGTCTTGAAATATGTTAGGATCATTGCAATCTATGAAAATTATTTTATTCCTACAATCTATTGTGATATCAGAAATTCCAGTGAGTAAAAAATATTCTAAGGATCCTTTTTTAATAAATGATTTCATTTCGTATTCATTCCTTCAACGAAGAAGGAAATAATGTGCCATATTGAGCGCACACACGCAATGAGTGTTTAGTGTTCTTGGCTTGATAACTTGATTATCTCCCTTTACACGACAAGTGCAATTAGGAATCATGTCGGTGTAACTAAGTGTGACGACGACACTTGTTTCCCTTATTTCCCGCATACATAAACTGACTTTTATTACATCCTACCTTTCTTCTCTTCATCATAAACACAACATAACAATATCCTCCAATCGTATCCTCATCTCATCCCAAAACAAACAACTGCTTGTTTGGTTCACAAACTATGCTTAATTAACTAAAAGAAAAACTCCTCTTAACTATTTCGACCCTACATGACCGATATATCGGCCCCTGGTGACTTAAGGCAAAAACAGACACTCTGTTTCTACATTTTCTTCCTAACATAGTTGTCTATAGAACATATCCGAGTGACGAGTTGTTACTTTTGAAAAGTTGGGGTTCTAGGGGTTAATTTTCTTGAAACCAAACCGAAATCCTTTTTGTCTATAAAAAAAATCGAATTAATGTTGACTTGATGAATTATTCTTTTATCTTAATTTAATTTCCTGATGCACAGTTATTCAACAAGTCTATTTTTGTTTTAAATAGAAATCTTTAAAAAAAACTGCTTCTGCTCTTTACGTAGAAATCTTTAAACCATTGAATCCTAAAGGGCCGAAATGTCGGCTCTGATGACTTAACGAAAAAGACGGCACACCAATATTTTCACCCTAACATGTTGTTTAATATATATACTAGCTCTTTGTGACTACTTGGTAATTTTGATAAGTTAAAGGTCCAAAGGCTGAACAATCTCTAACCTTTTTTCTTCTTGCGATTAAATACAAAAAAAAAATTAAATCTTATCTTTGTTGATAAATCTTTCTTCTTCCCTGAAAAAAAAAAGGAACGAAGAAAGAAAAGCGAATAAGGACGACAGACAGACTGACAGACTGACGGCTTGTTCGCTGCTGCTACTAAAAACGATCATCTCTGATTTTTACCTTCGTTACTTCTCAATTGTTTTTTTTAATGAAATGACGAAATGCCATAATTGAAAACTTATTAGATGAAATTAGTTATCTATTTCTATTATTATCAAAATGTTCTTTGCTCTTTCTCTCTCCCTCTGCTGTTATTCAACCTTTAAAAAACCATTGTTTTCTTTTCAATATTAGACTTTGCCTTCTTCTTCCTCCCTTTTTAGGACAAAACAACAATTTCTTCTTTTCTTCCCGTTTAATTTACACTTGTGGAAGAAAAATCATTTATTTTATCACAAAAGAAAACCCAACTCTCATTCAAAATACTTCAAATTTATTTAATTCTCTAACTAAAAGTGTATGTAATAATTTTATTTAATGATATCTTTGTCCTAAAAAATATTGTTAGGACAAACTTTAACGATCGCTATTACAAATGGCCGCCGCTGTTAGTGATGGTGGTGGGTGCTCTCTCTCTTGTCCGTTGATTATTAACGACATAAATTACACTTGTTTCGCCTATTTTAATCCATGACCATTATTATTTTTTATTAATTTTTATTTTAACACTTTAATTATTTTTAATAGTTTCTTTTAAAAAAATGATCCCTTTTAATTTTGCAAAATTTAATCCTTTGGATCCTAAGAGGCCGATATATCTTCCCTAACAACATAAGTCAAAAAAAAGACATACCAATGTTTTGAATTTAATATGTTAACAACTCTGAGTGACTACTTGGTAATTTTATTAAGTCGGGATTCAAAGGATTAAATTTAATGACACTTTTTAAATTCCCTTTTCTTTTTTCATCAAAAACCTTTTTTCTTCTTTGTGTTAAAATGAAAGATTAGATTTTTACGAATTAATTTTTAATCAATCATGGTTGCGAATCGCCACTGTAGTTACGGCACTTGTAAAAATGATAGTCGTTATCCGCATCGGCCAGGAATGAGTGGGGTCTGGTGGTTACCTTTTCCAAAACCCCGTAATGATTTAGCCCGATGTGAACGATGGGTGAAGGCTTGCGGAAGACTGAACTTTACCGTCAATAATATCAAACCATGGACTTATATTTGTAGTCAGCACTTTGTCGGCAGGAACGGACCTACACCGAATTATCCAGATCCTATTCCTCTTTTAGGAAATTATCAGGTTATCCTTTTTTTCTTTTTCATTAAATTGCTTGTTTTAATCCTTTGAACCCTAAGAGGCCGATATATCAGCCCTGAGGATATAAGGCAAAAGAAGACACCAATGTTTTGACCCTAATATGTTACACCTATATAACGGCACTTGGTGACTACCTGGTAATTTTGATAAGTTAGGGTTCAAAGGGTTAATATATTTTTTTTGGTAATATTCTTTTCTTACAGGAATCTACCGACTTTCTCTTTATAAAACTTGTAAAATTTGAACTATAAAAATTGTTAATTATTGCAATTTATTTTTTTATAAAAAAAAACAAAAAAACTTCTTTTTAATGTCTAAATATTCTAAAAATCTGTGTCCGTTGTTGAATAGTTCCTTTCTTTTAAAGGTAGGATTCTCTCAAAATAGGCGTGTTTGTTTGCCTGCTTGTCTGTTCTAGTAGTAGCAGTCTCTAGCCCAGTTAGCAGTTCTCGAAAGACAAAGAAGCTATTTTTAATCTATCCAACCAAATATTACTTCGTTTTGCTTGTGTTTGTTATTCCTCTACAAACTCAACCTTTCTGCCTATCATCGTTTAGCAGCTGTTTTAATAGCTAAGACTATCAGCCTTGTGATTGGCTGATTGACATTGTCACATGACATTGCCAGTATCGGTCAATAGTCCGCTGTTCCCCATGGGAATAAGTTTAGCACGAACAAAAATGGCCGACCACCCGTCTGCCGATTTATAACAAGAAAATACAACAACGAAAAAAAAAAACGGGAAAAAAAGAAATGAAAAAGAGATATTTGATTTTCTAAAACTCGTCAACCCTCTTGAAAATAAATAGTTATTCTTCAATACTGAATTTCAAGGTTTAATTTTACTTAATTAGAAGGAATTAGGCCGCAATGCATTGTGGTCCTGTGTTGGTACAATTGGTGCACTCTTAATATTTTTTTCAAGAAAACTATTTTTCTTCTTTTCGTTGTCGGCATAATTTTTTTATACCCCAATTCCAGAGCTGTTTTTTACACAACTTGTTTTTCTTACTACTACTACAACTATTATTATTGTTGTTTATTATTTATAAATAGTTAATCGAATATGGCGTCGAATAGCTCGTCTGACTTAAACCCAGTTGTCTCACAACAACAACAATCCTCGGAGTCTGGGGAACAACAACATTTCTCGAATTCAAATTCTAATGGATCAACTGTGGTGGAACTAATTGATCTAGAAGAGTCTTTACGGACCCAAAATATCATCAAAAGTGCGGTGAAAATTCTAAAAGATTATTGTCGATCAAAAAACACATCACTTTCTTCTTTAGAACGTAAACCTGCCGTTGAATTGTGTAGTTTTCTGCGCAAATTCTACACCGAAGTCAGACAGGTTAGCGGCAAGTTGTACGCCAGGAAATCCATGATTACCCTACGGTACGGGTTGCAGCGACATTTTAAAAGGATGTCTCGTTTGGATATCATCACGGACGAACAATTTAAGGAGGCGAACGAAGTGTTTAGCATTATTTTAGTGAAATTAAGGGCTATGGGAAAAGATGCCATCAAAAGGAAAAACCCTATCACCGAGGAAGATATGCATAAAATCATGACTTCGACAGCAGTTGACCAAAGCACGCCCCGCGGTTTACAAAACAAGGTTTTTATCGACTTGATGCTTCATTTGTGTAATAGGGGCCGGGATAATCTGAGAGAGATTACTAAAATGAATTTTCGGGTCGAAGTTTCTACGCAGGGGTTAGAATATGTCACCCTGCGCACTCAGGACGTGACTGATGCTGCTGGCGATGCGGCTTCGGCAGACACGACGCGAATGTATGAAATTCCTGGGAGTATGTGGTGTCCTTTATCCTCTTTTAAGAAGTATGTAAAATTGTTGAATCCTATCTGTGATGCATTTTGGCAACGGCCCAAGCAAAGTGTAGGACGGGATGAAATTATTTGGTATGATAATATGCCGGTCGGTAAAAATACGTTGGGCACTCGAATGAGAGAGATTTCCAGGGAGGCCGGTTGTTCCCAGACTTATACTAATCATTGTCTAAGAACAACAAGTGTGTCGACTTTGCGGATATACAATAATACTGAGTTGCAAAAACAATCTCGCCATAGAGTAGTTTTTAACATCCACAAATGGTATGATTACAAAAAGAAAAAAAATTCACAGGTGGGTCTTTTAATTTTTTTGGTATTTCTGTATTTTCAAAATTTTCTACTTTTTTTTATATTCATTTTTTTTTTTTTTAATTATTAGGAAAATACCGTTTTGATTTTTTTTCCGTAAAATCAAATTCTTGTTATTATGCATTGTGTCGGTTTCAGTTTTATTATTATTATAACTCCAGTTTTAGTTTAATCTTTTGGAACCTAGGTTGATATATCGTCCCAGAAAACATAAGGCTAAAAAAAAGACGTACCAATATTTTGATTCTTATATGTTCCTCTAATAAAACAGCTCTGTGTGACTACTTGGTAATTTTGATAAGTCGGGGCCCAAAGGATTAATAATAATGTAGATTTTAGGAGACGATTTTTTTATAATGTCCGGAAAAAAAAGTTTTAGTAGCATTTTTTTATTTGTTTTGAAAAGGCCTTGATTTTTCTCCCTTTCTTTAACCAAAAGAACCTGATTTTGTCTAGTTTTACTCCTACTACCAAAAAAAGACGTTCAGAAAGAAAGCAAACAGAACACGGACAATAATCGGTGTAGTAGTAACACTAGTATTTCTTTACAAAACTAGTTTTATGTGTGTGTGTGTGTCTTATGTTTCCTTTCGTCTTATTTGCTTAAAGAACAGACAAAAAAAGATTGACTTAAACCTCAACATTTATTTAGTAATAATAATTACAAACAACGTTTGATGGTTGGACGCCATCTTTAAAACTCAGACGGATTTCTTTCTTGTTCTTCTTGAATCAATTTTTAAAGAAAGAAAATTATTTTTCTCGGCTTAAAGTCTTTCTTTCTCCTTTTTTTTATTTTCTTTTGTTGCTCGTCTTTGTTCTCTTCCCAAACAGTCATTGATAATAATTCACCACCATTTTTTTTTTCTTCGTCTTTTAGTTTAGAAGTTACTCTTTATGTAATTTATATATATTTTTTGGTTCTGTAATGGTTTTTGTTCGTAAATATAAAGGTCCGTGTTCCGATGAGAGGGTCGACTGTCCGGTCAGATCTTGCTCGGTTAATATCAGTAAATTTCGAAACTTACCAAAACATTTGCAAGCCAAACACAAATTTAGAGAGAATATTATAAAGTCTATTATTAAGCAGATTCGAAACTGCCTTGAAGGCGTTGAAGATTTTTGCGAGCAAAATTTACCTAATAATAATAATAATCAATGTTTTCAAATCCCTTCCTCTCCTCGTATTTCTATTAAAATCCCGCCATTAAATGACCCTAAAAACGAACAGTATTTCCAACAACAAATAATCGACCCTCTCCACAACAACCAACAAAAAACACCGTTTTCTTCTTCAAGTGTTAAAAATCATCTGACAAACAAGGCGAATGAAATTCCTTGTTTTTCCTCTTTTATTAATAATGGAAATTTCTTGGATTCGTCTTTTCCTCAACTAGTATCACCATCATCATCATCATGTGTTGGTCATCATGGCCCGAACAACAACCCCAAACAAGAACAACTTTGCCGTTGGGTAAGTTGTGCTCAACGATCATTTTCTTACCGTCGTTATCATAATAATGAATGAAGAGGCGAAAAAATTAATTTCCATCTGACTTTTTTCTTTCTTTCTTTTTGATAGAAAAATCTTTAACCCTTTGAACCCTGACTGTAATCAAAATTACCAATTAGTCACTCAGAGTCCTTATATTAGAGGAACATATTAAAGCCAAAATATTGGTGTCTTTTTTTTTTTTTGCCTTATGTTGTCAGGGCCGATATATCGGCTTCTTAGGATCCAAAGGGTTAAAGGCTGAAAAAAAGAGATCAACACATGAATTTAAGTATAAATTAAAATGCTTTTTTTTAACTTATAAAATGTAGTTCTTATTATTTTTTTGCACTATAAATCACAATGCCTTGGACTTGAGAAAAACCCCTGTAGTATTATTATTATTATTATTATGTGAGGAAGGTTACCCAATTAATAAGGTCTGTTAAGTGAAAAAAGTGCACTTGAGTAAAATGACCTATTAAATTCTATTGACGGTTATTCGTTGGTTTACTGCTAAGTGAGTGCTCTGTGCTGTCTGTCTGACTGACTCCTTGCTAAATCGCATGAAATGGACAACAACACAATAGTAGTTTGTGATGATGATGATGGAACTGCTAATAAGCAGCAACACTATAATCAACAAAGTCTAGGCAAGCTAACACCCTCTGTTATTAGTCGTAAGAACATGACTGTTGCTAGTGTTAAGAAAGCTAGAACTAATGATACAACAAATAGTGTTACTACTTGTAATGAGTCTCTGTTGTCTGTTGCCGTGGCCAGAAATAGTGTTTCTCTTTCGTCTTCTCCGTCCTCCTCCTCCTCGTCCTCTATTCGAACCAATCACCCCCATCGTGTAGTGAGATATACTAAAAGCACATTGAATTCATTGAGTCAGTTACAAAAAACCTACCCGTGGTTGTTGGTGCAGTTGCGCCCCAATCTAAACCCTTTAGCCAGTTGTGCCGTGTGTCAAAAATATTGGTTTTCAAATACCCGGTCGTCCATAAAGAATCCCTGGGTTCAAGGCAATGTTGATCTGGGCTCTTGTCATAGGAAAAGTAAACTTCTGCTTCATGAAAAGTCTGAGCTTCATTCCAAGTGTTTAGCTCAAAGTTTAAAGGTAAGTTCATTATTTTGAACAACTCAACTCCACACACAACTAGGAAACTTGACAGAAACAATTTGTTTTTGTTTTTAGGATTAATAGTTTTCAAATTGAACATCCTTATGCTTTTTTTTTCAACTCTTTTAAATATTTTGTTTGTCTATTTTTGGAATTGTGCTTTTTTTTTAAATATAAATTTATGATCATTTTGAAATTGTTCGGAAGCATTTATTTTGTTTATGATAAAGAAATAGTTTTTTTTTTTTTGCAACTCTGTTAAATATTTTTTAAAATCTGTTAATCTTATGTTTTATAAAATTTTTAAAATTTAGATTAATTTTTTTGTTGGTGCTGTTTGGGTTTTTTTTTTTAATGTGAATTTGCGTTCATTTTAAAAATTGATCGTTTAAAATCCTTAGGATGAGTCTTTTTGATAATTTAACCAACAATCCGAAAAATAGTTAAAGAATTTTAAAATTACTTTTAAAGCATTAAAAATTGACCTTATTTGTCATTTTGTTTTAATTTCGTTTTTAAGACCTTTTTTTTTCCCTCAAAACCTAAACAGAACGACTGCCAATTACTCTTTTTTGGGGGGTGGGGAGATGTCTCAGATTAAACTGAGATTCCCAGTTTCCAGCCTTGGGGGTAATTCTAAATGAATACATTTATTATGACTGACAATCTGAAATCTATGGAACATATTGAAAATGATATATGATTTTTTTTTTTTTTTCTACATCAATCTTAATCCCCTCGACCAAAATATTTTTCCTTTTATCCTTAATCGCCCCTAAAGTATTATTTTGGATTGGGGTTTATTTATTCATTTTTGTTGGGGGGGAAGGATTCTGTATATCTGTTTAACAACCATAGACTTTACTTCCAAATTACAATGTGATTTATTTTAATTATTCAATCCACGAAAAATATTAGAAATGAATTTAAGAGAGAAAAGCATTAAAAATGAATTTAGTATAAAAAATGCTTTATGAATAAATTTAAAGTATTAACTACTTTCTGATATATAATTAGATGAACATACTTGTACTTATCTAATAATAGATTTCCTTAATTACCTTAGTGGCATGTTTCTGGCACCTCAACAAAAAACCAAGCAATATTTGTAGAATTGATTAAATATTTTTCAAAGGCTTTGACAATGACATTTTTCCAACTAATCTTGACTTTTTTTTTTTGTTATTAAATGACCTATAAAAGTTGATATGCAGTAAAACAAGCAAGAAAATGCTTAAAACACTTTTTTTTTTTGTGTGTCATTAGTGTGTTTTTTTTATCAATATTTCATTCATCTTCAATAAATGTTTTTTGAATGATGATCAATTGTGAACTTTTGTTGCAATTGCAAAAAATCAACTCTAGTTTTAATGTATTTAATTGAACTTTTCAGTGCAGCCAAATGAGATTGTTCTAGATTGTTCTTTCTTCAAAATGAATATTATAAACATGTTTATTTTTCTTTTTTTAACTAGGCTGGACCATCAAATCAAGGTTACACGGGTAAGCCTGAAACGAGTCGTCGCAAGAAAATTGCCACAGCCACTGTGTCATCTGAAACAGTTTTAATTCCTGATGACTCTCCTCCGCAACCGACTGCCCCTAAGTTACAAAAGAAACAGCTCGATGACAGACGATTTGATGAGAGACGCTTTGAGGAGCAACAACGCTTCCAGGAGAGACGATTTGAAAATAGAAGATTTGACGAAAGAAGGTCAGGCCCCTTTTTTTTTTTTACTTAATGTGTGTGTATGGGCAGCGAAGTTGAAAAGTCTTTGAATTTTTGAGTTTTGCCCTTGAAAGGGCCTTGAAAATACAGAAAATGCCTTGAAAATGCTAGGAAAATATTTGTTTAAAAAAAACCTGAACTGGCTAAGCTCAGAGAAAAATTTGAATCTAAACAACTAAAACTTTATCAAAGACACTGAATGATATTAAATTATCTTGTGTTAAGCTCAAACTATAAATAGTTGATCAGTTTTCATGTGTGACACTGAAGGGAACTTTGTGTGACCTTTTAAACTACTTCCTAAAAAAAAAAAAAAAGATGAATGAAAATGACTTGTCCTGTTGTCAGAAAATATGATTTTTTGGATTACTATATCCTTTGTTTATGTATCAAATTTTGCCTTGAAAATGGGTTTTGGAAATTTGTATGAACCCTGATTGGTAAAAGCTTGGGCTGTGGAATTGAATTCAAATCCCAGTCAAAACCATTGTATTCACCTTTTTTAAAAGAATATACTTACATAAAAAGGATATTCTTGTCTCAGCCTTAATTTATAAATATCAAATGCTTCTTGTAATTTCAATCTTAGTAGTTTTTTTTTCTTCAAAGACCTTTTAAACTCTTTAAACTAATGATTGCAATTCTAAGATGATTCTTTTATTTCTGTTTTTCTTAGGCAACAAATGGCTGCTGCAGTCCAATCAGCCCAGGTTGCTGCCCCGTCATTGCAGATTCCTCCCCAAATGCAAGTGAAACAACATTTACAGGTAGCACCACCACCTCCTCCTCTTCAGGCCCCAAGACAAGTGCAAGTGTTGGCCCCTCCCCCAGTCCAAGTGCCAGTGCCAAAGCCAAAGCCTGTAGAAAAGCCTCGGCCTCGAGAGAAACGAATATTTGTTGTTGCTGACCATCAACGTTGTGTCATGTCAAATTTAGCTTCTCTTTGGAAAAGTGGGAAACTTTGTGATGCTGGGATTGG
>JAUZSX010000016.1:633736-647978 GCA_034780655.1 Idiosepius hallami | reverse complement strand
CCGTGTGTGTATATATATATATATATATATATATATATATGTAATTTAACCTCAGTCTGTACTATTTTTTTTGCCATTGTCCAGATATTTTCTTGCAATCAGTTAAAATAAGATTAAAAGCCAAGTACACAGAGTTGCATATGGCTCTGATCTGAAAAATGTATGTTGTTTGTTTAGATTCAGAAAAATCAGAGGAAATAATTGTATAGAATGGGATGCACAAATTTGTGCATCCCATTCTATACAATTATTTCAAAGCCTCAACATTAAAGTTTGACACAGTTTCAAATGTTATCATTTGTTATAATAGATCTATTTAGGAATGAAATGGGGAAGGATCAAGTTCGAATGCCAGTCAAAACATTACTTTTGATTCGTAAACGGATTTGAAATAAATTCATTTAAGGTTGAAGTTAAAAAGAAAAATGGAGAATAGACGAATTAACAAAAACATAAGCATGGCAAATGTATAATAGATAATTGCTTTTAGACAAAAGTAGTAAAATATTTTAGATATAAGGCTTTTATTATCACTCACTTCTGTACTGAATGTAAGTTCATATCCAAGATCTTTTACATCATTTTCAAGGAGGAAGACAAGTCCCTGATAGAATGAATAATCTTCACTTTCCATGTCTGTATATCTGAGAAAAGGGAAAAAGAAAATATTATTTGCCATGACGATGATAATATGTACAGAACTTTATTAATGAAAAGGAAAAGAAAAAGCAAGACAATTGAATAATTTGTAAAATGGGTTTAAAAAGATGATAGGCTATATATACTAGTAACTGAGAATGCATATTAATAAAATCAATATTTAATCATACCAGTTTAGGGCATTTTACTATTTCCAATTGGTCCACATACACGCATATACAGTGGTGGCAAAAAAAAAAAGTTCTGCACTTTTTTCAAAAACTGCAAATTTAATGTAACTGTTTAAACAACCTATACCTCATTTGATTCACTTTTTTATTCCTCTATAATTTTACCTGTTCATATTAGACTTTTGAAATATTCTAGTGTTCATGTCAATTTAAAAAACTTCAAATTGAGGCAAAAAGAAAGTCCACACAATTGGGAAAAAGTTATTTAAATGTAATTTTAGGACATTATTGCAACACAAATACAACAGGAACACAACTATTTAATATTTAGTAGCATAGCCCTTCTGCAAGTTGACAGCCTGCAATCTTTTGGGAGTTCCTTCAATAAGAACTGCAGCAATTCTCCGGGGAAAAAGGATCCTACTTTTCTTTCATTTTCGTCCAAAGTTCTTGCAAATTTGAAATTATACCTTGCGTAGCTATTGCTTGATGTAATGCCATATATTTTCAATAGGATTGAGATCTGGAGATTGTGCAGGCCAATCCAAACACAGAATATTGAAGAAATTACAAGTGCAGACTTTTTTTGCCGCCACAGTGTGTGTGTGTGTGTGTGTGTAGGAAAAAGGTAAATATTTCCAGACAATATTATAAAAATGACATTCAGGAATAAAGTGTTTATGTTTCCAGAAACATAAACAACACTTTATTCCACACACATACACGTAAATGTTTTTAAAAATAATGTTAATAAATATATTGGGAAACTCTATATTCACTTATAATATTGCCAAAATATAATTTCCATAGATTGTGTTTTTTCTTTTTTTTTAAATTTTCAATGCAAACATGATAGCTTTATGATTTCATATAACACCACTAACATGTTATAATAAACTTTAATAATTTGAATAGTAAAAGGCAAAAAAAAAAATGTTATAATAAACTTTAATAATTTGAATAGTAAAAGGCAAAAAAAAAAAAATCATTGTGTCTTACTTGACAGCCTGGCCAATGATATGTTTGTAGAAAGAGCGAGTGAAGTAACATTCGAGCAACTTATTGTCATAAATAGCCTTTGCAATAATTCGTCCAACAAATTTGAAATAACTCAGATGGTTAGAGTTACAGTGAGATGATGGATTGATTGTGTAAGTCACCCTATCACCAGGAGATGTCCGGAATAAAGCATACATTGGGTTAAAAATTTCTCTGGATATTATCACATACCATTCTCTAAGTAAACCGCCAGCATCCTGGCCCTCTTCACCTGAAGAAGAAATTAACAAAGATTTCAAAAGATGAACTTTCATAGGTTAAAAAGAAAAATCTGAATAAAAAGTGTTAATTGTTTGAATAAAATCTTAAGCTATATACATAGAAAGGATTAAGAAGTTAAAATAATAACTTTTTGAGAATCTAAACATGTCTTTGACTGTTTTATGTTATGGCACCATCAGATGCAGTTGAATCTTTGCACATGCACATACAATTATACTTACCTTCAAAAACAATATAAAACCTGTGTTTCCATTCTTCAGGAGATCGCCGGAACAGTTCTCTGAAAGAATCTTCAAAGACATGTTCCCTTTTAACATGGACGGCCAAATCTTCCCTGCGCAGTCCTTCATCTAATCTCTCCAGTTCTTGTCGGAAGTATCTCCTTTTAACATCAAAATCCAAAACTCGGGTATGGTCAACCAAAACAGAAAATGGCCCATCTGCAAGTGGCGTTGTAGATTGGCGAAGGATTTGGTTCAAAACAGTTCTGTGGGTTTCTACAAGGAAAAATTTTAAATCAGTTTTTTTCAGTGATTTCTTTCAATATAAAATTTTTCCAATTTTTTTTTTTTTTCTTATAAGGTGGGTTGTATAATATATTGAATGTTTTTGGTTTATTTTATGACAAGGTTGTTACCTTAAAGGATGAATTTTTCTTTTCTTTTTAAGAGAGTGAATTTAATAAGTGTTCATTTAGGTTTTAAGTATACTATGTTAATTCAATTGGATGGAGTTATTTAGATTAATATATTTCCAAGTTGGTTTGTTTATATAACCAGCATATCAATTGAAAGTTTGTTTTTTAGAGGCTTTGGTGTTATATTTTTAAGTTTAGTTTGATCTCTCAAAAGTGAGAAAATATTGTCCGTACAGTTTTTTTGTTTTTTTTTAAATATGTCTTTCCTATTGTTGGATTTTAGTTGGCATTTTCTTGTGGTAGCATAGGCTCCACATTCCACTAAGGCATGTTTGATTATGCAAATCTTCTGACATGCCAGGCATTGTTGGGATGGTTATTGTTGGAATATAAAGCAGTGATGTTTGTATGGTCAATGCATGTTCTTAATCTAAACTAATGCACAGAATGGGAACAGCATTGAAAAAAAGGACAAGTAACAAATGAATGAACAAAAGTTGGCAGGGAGAAAAAAACCCAAAAAAATGAGTGAGGCATGTAGACAGAAGAAAAGATAAATTAACATGCAAATGTAGATGGAAGTGGGAAAGATGATGATATTGTTAACTTTTTAATGCAAACATACCAGCAAATTTCAAGAACTTCTGTGTATCACTTGATATATGTCCAAGGGATGAAACAGATGCTAAGGAGTTTTCACGAGTAAGAAGGGACGAACTCTCCATATTTGGAGCAGGAGACGGAGAGGCAGGGGCAACATCAACATTCAAATGAGCTAATTGATCTTCACGCTTTTGGGTCTGGTTGTCTGTCTTTTTAGTATCTTTCTCTCCTTGAAATAAGATATGAAAAAAAATTATTTTAAAAAATTATTTGTACAAAAACAAAAAAAATTTTTTTTTTAATTACTTGGAAACAAAAACAAAATAATGTACATTATTTAATACAAAATCAAATATATCAAACCTTGGCAACAGTAAAGTCTAATACTATTCAACCATTTACTACGAGGGGTATATATATATATATATATATATATATATATATATGTTTGTTTTAATCCCACGCAAAGATTCCAATGTCATAGTTAACAGAACTAAAGCAGGCTATCCCAATGGTTTGAATAATGAGTTAAGTTTGAAGTTCTGTATCACCCAATTACGCCAAGAGGATTCATGAGTTCAATCACTTAAAGACTGCTGAAGGTTTTATCAGTTGAAAAGTTGTGAGTATAACAATGATTAGGATGAGATTAACAGTCAGAAAAATAGTTGTTGAAAGTAAAAATTCAAGTCAAAATATTGGGGGATGGGTACAGAGACAAAAAGGAAAACTAATTCTTGTCCTTACCAGCATGAACAAGAAAGAAGGCTTCAACTGCTGGTTGTAGAATCAATACAGCATGATGATCAGGTGTTTTGGCCAATTCTGTAAGACAGTCTCCCAAGGTTGTCCACATGTCATCCAACTGTAAATGATCACTTAGACGGGGTAATTCACCTTCCCTACGCATTCGACCTTTTCGGTCATCCAGAACATCTGCAACATAAGAAAAAACAATTACTGATTTTATAGAAAAGTTTAATTCTTTCTCACATTCAACCAACCTCACTACTGTTTTCTGGTTGCTTATTTTGCTTTTTAACGGCACATCAACTTCCTTGGTTATTCAATGCCTAATGTGTTTGGGGATTGGTGAGTGTGTGTGTGTGTGTGTGGATGGTGGTTTATCAGGGGGTTTACTTGATATATTTTTTATTCTGTTTTATTTTTGGGGGTTGGATAATGTTTTATTTTTTAGATTTTCCAGTATAGGTTGATTGCTTAGAAAGTTTGGAATTTGTTCTATTTCTACATTGTTAAAGAGTTCTTTTAAGTTGAAAACTTTCTTGCACATTAAGTTGCAGTTAATCTTAAAGAAAATCTTGTTTAAATGGATTATGTTGGGATTTTAGACGATTTTCAAATCTTTGAAAAAGTGAACCTCAGCCATATTTGACATTTCCAAATGCTATTGTACTTACTGACATAAGTAATTCTTGGCTAAAGTTGATACTTCAAGGCTCTGCATTGCAAGTGAAACACTGGTATTTGCAAGTTATATTTCCAAATGGCAACTAATAATAATGAAACACTAATTTTTTTGGCAACTGTTTTTTTTTTCAGTAACTTACTTTAAAATATTGAGTGAATAATGTCTTTTCAACCTTTGTTTATATATATCTTTTAATTAACATAGGAAAAGTCAAATTATTTAAACAATAGAAAATAGAATAAAATACTCTTTTTTTTTACAAGGTGGTTTAAAATATGTCAGAAGAAATTCAATGAAATTTTATGCAGAAGAAAAAGTAATTCAAAGTGAAATGCCATTATACTTTCTTAAACAGTAACTATGTTTTGAATTATTTATTCATAACAGAGTGAAATAACAATTCATGGTTTTGGCTAGTAATTTTTCTATTTGGCAAGTAAATGGAAATATTTAGTTGTCAAAGGTCAACTAAAATTAAATTCATCCACAGAGCCCTGTACTTTTATTATAAAGCAATTATCCAAATATCAAGATGAAAGAGAGAAAAGGTTTTGTTTTTACCTGATTGATCAACATCCATTTGCGAATCTGTCATTGAAATGACTGAATCTATGAAACTTTGTTGTTGTGTGATTGACTGTGAAGTTATTTGAGACTCAACAGATGCACTGTTCAACTCTTGACTGCTGCTCGTACTTGCACTGCTTGCATCAATAGCATGCCCAGCTGCAGGAATGGCACTACCATAAGGAGTAATGTTCACACCATCTTGAGAAGAGGTGGTTGAAGAGAAGAGAGCCCCACTAACAGCACCACTGGAACCAGCATCCACCTCAGCTTCTAAAGCAGGCACTAAAACATCATCAGTTAAAGAACGATTACCTACACACAAAGAAGTTAAAAGAGAAAGGAAAAGAACTCATTGAAAATAATAACTTCAAAAGGCATTTAATCATAAAATTCAAAATTTTTGTAACAATAAAATAACTGCATTGTTGCTGGCTGCACTATAAAAGTAATAATGGTTTTATTATCTTTTTATGTTTTTGCATTAAAATGTTATTTCTAACCACAAACAAGATTTTTTAAAGATTCAATATTTAACAGTTTATTAAATAAATCTTTTTAAAAGAGAAAAAAAATAAACATTCTTATTTCTTCAAATGTTCTAACCATTTTTTCCCTACAAAAATGATATCACAGTTAATAATCAATTAAGCTAGCGTTCGAGGAAACTAAGTACATCCCACTAGAGCTCTCCATGATTACCAAAGTTTCAGTTTTCAATAAATCCCTGTAGAATAAATCCTACCTGCAAAAGTTGAGTTTGTTTGTTTAACGGCATATCAACCTTTTTAGTTTATTTTAATGCCTAGAACAATTACTTTTGATAAACGTTATTTTTATACACAGTTTTTTAATAACTAGTTGCACTATTTAATCCATAGTTTGAGGAAAGATGGGGTTTCATACCTTTTCCAAGGGTATTAGTCAACATGTCAACGCAGGCAGAACAACTTGGATTTGAACCTGCGTACTACGGTTCCGAAGTTTGATTGCCTATCAATTGGGTCACGTCGACCGCCCCGCAAAAGTTAAGAAAATGGATTGTGATTTCATAATTTTTGTATTTTTAATAAATGATTCTATATTATAGGGATTGATCTGTTAAATGACATGCCATCCACTTAGATTTTCTTTTTTTTCTAATTTGTCCAAAACTGAGGAGAAAAAAAAAGTTTAAATTTCCACAAACTTATAAAAGATTTTAAAATTAGTTTTTAAGTTGCATTTAATTAAAAAAAAGTGTGCGACTTACTAGAAGTTGCGTTTTTCTTGGCAAGTGAATGTCTAGCAGCATCTCTGAGTTGGATGATCACCTTAAGGATACGTAGGAAGAACTGCTGACTTGAGTTCTTGCTGGTCAACATGGACATTGACGGCAACTGAAGATCATGGCCACCCTTCATTTTGGTAGGAGCAGACACAACAACATTAACAGCACGAGTAAACCTAAGGAAATAAATAATTTAAAGTTTGTAATGAAAATATTTCACATGAAAATAACTAATAATTCAGAAGAAATAAAAATAATATCTTCAAAATAGAACTTATGTTTGATGGGCTTTTTAAAAAATTTTTTTTACAGTTTCATATAAAAGAGTAAAGGGGGGGAAAAAAGGTCCACCAATAAATTTTGTGGCTAAATTTAATAATTCGAAGAAAAAAAGTATTTTATTTTATTTGGAAATTGCTGTTATGGCTATTTCATTAACTTTGTCTTAATATTATTAGTGTTTAATTACACAAAAATAACTTTGTAAGTTTTTGTTCCTGAAACAGAAACGTATTTTTCTCATCTTCAAATCTAAACAAACAAATCCATCTTCTGACTGCATTTCTTTCTTTCAACTAATTGTTAGCCAGCCTCTTTTCGATCTGTTAAGGTTAATTCTTTCATTATTTAAGGATCTATTCAGTCATTAGAAAATAAATAGAATTGAATTGGTTTCAAATATCATTTGGCTTTCAATCAATCAATCTTTCCCAACCCCCTTTTTTGGGGAGGTCATTTAGTACTAAAAGTGTTTGAAAATTGCTTAGTGTGAATGGTTGTTCATTAAATCTTTCTGGGAGTGGATATTTATTATCAAGTTTTTTTTTTTGGAGGGGGAGGCAGTCTATATTCGTATTTAAAAGTTTTCCAGTATAGGCCAATTGTTTTAAATAAATATTTATAAAGTTTCCAGTTTGCACAGTACTGAAAAGTTTTATTAAGTTCACTTGATAGTAATAAGATCTGATTGTATCAAAGTCCTTGGATTCAATAAGGATGTGTTTAACAGAGAAAGGTTCATAACTGAGTATACAGATCAGTGATATTTTGAAATATAGGAGTGGGTAATGAAGGTATGGCTATTTGTAGCCTGACCAGCAAATTTTATGTAGGCTCTAGTTGAGAATACTACTATGTTAGATGAATAATAAAAATGTACTCACCGGTCAGTCAAATATCCCTTTACCAATGGACTAGTGTCCTTAGGCTCATCACCTTGTAATTCTTTCAGTTTAGAGTTTAGCTCCCTAATTTCTACCAGCAGTTTGCTGTAAAAAAATAAAATAAAATATTTCAAAATAGAATAAAAAACATAAGTAGATTTTTTTCTTTTATCTAAGGATTTATTCTCAGAATAAAGATACATGCAAAATAAAACCCTTGAAACAATTAAGAGCTTCAGAATAGGTAATCTCCATTCAGGTGTTCAAATTGACATTCAATGAGAAAATCTTCAGATTTCTTATATCATCTTTTTTTTTTTCAATATGATCTACTCAAATTGACTTTAGTAGAGCATGCATCAGATTTTGGGACTTCATTTATGACACTGAGAATGACTTATGTTAAAAGGAGACTCATCTTAAAATCTAGGGTTATTTCACACTAAAGGGTATTAATCAAAATTTTATGTTAAAATAACATGAATCAATGAAATTGCCAATAATCCAATTATCTATATCAGAAATTCAGTGAAATATTTTCAAAATAATCCTTCATGACAAAAACAAAAAACAGTTTAGTCAGTTTACATTGTTTGAATTATTTAACAATTGCAGATGGTTCAAAAAGAAATATTAAACATCATAAAATATAAAGAACCAATTAGAGATTCATGCAACTGACAAATGAAGTTCACTTGAAACAATTTTAACCTAATTTGTTAATCAAAGTTAACAGAAGATGACTCACCGAATATGTTCACAAATGGTATGACCAAGTTCCTGAGCCCCATCAAGGAGCAGCTTAAGCACAGCATTGTGCGTAGAAGCATTGGCACGAGATAATTGCAGTAACAAATTAGTGGCATCTTCAAGGCCTTCTTCAGAGCAGGATTTAGAAGTTAATACCTTAAAGAAAGGAGGAAAAGAAAGAAGGCAAATTAAATAATTCAAAATACACCAAAAATCTATTGAGGTTTAAAGCAGTCAGGGAGGTGCAGGAAGAGAAGTAGGGTAAGGGAGTTTAAACCCAAATTTCCTTACCTTGACTGCAAGCTGAAGTTGGCTTTCTAAAATTGGTATATTTTTCCAAGAGTCTAATTGATCATCAGTTTCTGGAAGAAGAAAAAGAAGTATCATCAAAAGTTGATAACATTGTTTAAGAACATTAATGCAATGGTCACCAAAACTAAGTTTTAGAACATGGAATGCAAACTTTTGATTTAGGACCTCCCTCAAAGTTATACCCCTCCAGTTTATTGGCCTATCAACAGCTGTATGATCATTTTCGCCAAAGAAGTGTTAGATCTACAATCAAAAATCTATATAAATTATGAAATATATTTATTTACTTCTGATAACTATTTTCAGTGGGTGAATATTGAATATCCAAGCAAATAATTTTCAATTTAAGTTTAATATTTTCTATAAAAAAATCTTTGATGTATTTCATTGTTAACAAATGATCCATCGATTACTATTAACCTACAAAATAGTGACATCTACATAAATGAATAAAAAGTTTAGTTTAAAATTAACTTTTTAGACCAATATCACTTTTATAGAACTTTTAGAATAAAAACTACTTTTATCAACTTTATTGTAAATAATTGGTTTTCAGAAAACTAGTTTTCAAATTGAGGAATTATTTTTAAACATATTCAATTGATTTTAAGGAAGTCCACTTGGGACCATGGGTGCACAGTTAAACTTCAAAATTGTAACACGAGAGTCGAAATCTTATTTTTATTTGTTTTCAAAAAGGACTAATAGTAAGAGTAAGAATCCCCACATTCCCTCCAGCTATAGATTAAAGAGAGAATATTTTATTAATCAATAAACTATGTGTGGAAAAAAAAAGGTACTTTTCTAACAAAATGATTCTTCTTTGCATTAAATTACCTAAAATGGTTGATATACCATAAAATAAATCAATTGATTTTCAAAATGCAATCCTATCCACATCTTGAAAAATTTTTTTTTTTTGAGGAGATGAAAATAAAAAGTGAAATACACTAAGAGGAGAAGTTTGAAAATTAGAGAATGAAAATTTGAAGTTAAAAAACAAAAAAATTCTGCCAGCCACACAATATTTGACATAGACATTTGACAAACTATAATAGAAAGAAACCAAATCTTAATTTTTTCTTCTAGACTAATGAGTGATTATTACAAAAATGACCCTATTGACACAGATAAACCATAATATTGGGTTAGTGCTTATAAATATTAACTAAATGTACAATGGAGTTATTAGCATTTTGTCCTAAAAAAGAACAATTTTTGAGAATGATAAGGTATACAGTTATTTTACTTACCTGTCTTTTCTGTACTTTCTTCCGTCCAACTATCCACAGGTTTTGGTGTTGCTTCATTGAGTGCCGAGGTGAGTGAGAGTGGCTGACCAGGGGTTCCAGTATTAGTTGTGGTAGTGGTAGCAGAAATTGTAAGTCCACTGGCAGCTGGAGGAGTACCTGCCAATGTAGGAGCCCCAGCCACAGAAAGTGAGACGGCTGAAGTAGCAGATGGTGTGGTGCCCGTACTCACTGATACACTTGTTGTACTGTTGCCTGATGAAGCCACATCGTGAGGTTTTTGGGCCATTAGATCAGGTAAACCAATGGACACAAGTCCTAAGAGTCTTAATAATCGATCAGTCAACATCTGGCTTGAGTGAATAACAGGATGGGATAGCATCCCCATTAATTGGCCAATGGGTGCAGATTCAAAGTCAGTGATTGTAAAGGTCTCTAGATCAACGCCTGATGAACTGTGAAGCCGCTGTAGTCCTTTTCCTTTACGGCTAGTTAAACTGTCCAGTCGAACAAGCAAATCCCAAAAATCAGAGTCCTGCTTACTCATACTACTACTACTGCTGCTAACACCAGTAGTGCTACCATCCTGTTTCTCTTTTACCCGTGGACTGTTGGGAGTGCCCTCTGCTTTCCCTTTATCGCCATCTTCTTTGTCTTTGCCATCTTTGTCCTTGTCTGTATCACATTTTGAAGCCTCCTTTGCTTTGCGTGAAGGCAGGAACTGACTAGGAAAGCTCTTAGCCAGAGATATGAGAGAGTCCAAAACATGCCTACAAACGACTGGAGCAGCTTGGTGGTGGATTGTCACAGTGGAGTTGGCAAGATTTGGATGTTTCTTACCAGATCGCTGGATTTGAAAGACATTAGTCCGGCAACCCAAAGCAGCTTCAAGGCTGATGGATAACCAGGAGGCCTGGTTCTTAGTATCCACTTTTAATGCAGCCATATTGTCAGTCTGCATGGACTGCGAACGTTTCCTTGACTTGTCTCCTTTGCTCTTTTCTCCTTCAACATTATCGAATCTGGTACAGTTACTGGTTCTCTGGAGTATTGACAGAAGTGCACGCACTACCCAGGCTCGGGTCGGTGCATGGTAGCAGAGGTTGCGAAAAACCCGATGAAGTCGATTGGTGTTTATCTTTGGTTCATCAAGAAACAGCAGTACAAGCAGACAGGTCAAAGCTTCATGATCCAGCAGTTGGCGACCTCGCAATTTAACAGAATTCACACTTAAATTGCTCTGACCAGGACGGTTTCCACTCCAGCACCACTGGTTTCCACTTCGTGGGGCAGCCCGTATTGCATAACGTGTACCCAACCTTCCAGCAAGACCTGATGAAAGAAACCAACAAAAAATATATTTACTACATTATGAAAGGTGATAAAGTACCCAATATCAGTTCTCAATTTTAAGATCTCCATAAATAGTGAGTAAATGCTCTATATTGTTAATTATTGCAAATTAAAAAACATGAGAAGGTTCATACAGTACTCCCATTAAAAATACTAATTTACAGTCATTAGCATAACTGCAAAGGTTTTGCTAATTATTCTAACTCCATTTCTAAAACATAGAAGAAAATTAAAATGTTTTCTAAATAGTTACCCTTTTTTTTTTTTCTTTCATTTAAAGCTTAATTTTATTTTAAAAAAAAAATCCTTCTCCCTTAAAATGAACGTAATAGAACGGTCATTAAAGCTTTACATAAGAGGATTATCCAAAAGCTTTTGAGAACTTTTTTTATCAAAGTCAATGAGAAGAACAAAAACTTACCAGTTTGCCGTAGAATTGCTGACAAAGAACCAGCTCCTGTTTGAGCAAAAAAACGTTCCTGCATTAAACGCCTGTGTCGTTCTTCTAATTCTCTTCGTAAAGCTTGGGCTTCAGCAGCCAAATCGGGGGGTAAAACTGCAACCATGCTGTCATCCATATCAGCTAAAACTTGCTGACGTAGTGAACTGGGCAGGGAGGCAAAAAAGTTTGCAGGGTCAACAGGAGTTTCTGGATTGCTTGGATTTTGTTGAGCATTTAAACGGGCTTGTTCAGCTCGTTGTTGGGAAAGGACCTAGAAATTTAAAAAAAAAAATTAATAAAACACCCAAGCAAAAACTAAAACATGTAAAATAAATAAATAAATAGGAGAACCAAATCATAATTTTAACTTCATGTTGTGCACAAGTAGCAATAAATTTTAGAGAAAAAGGTTTACAGTTCTTTTGAAACTTCAATTTTTTAAAAATTCCTAAATAGTGACAAATTTAATTTCACAGGGGCATAAATAAACATTTTTCAATTCTGATTGCTTTAACCGAAATAGTTTTAATATAAAAAAAAAATCAAAACTTGATTATAGAAGTGAAATTATCCTATTGTATTATAAAACTGGCACAATTAATAAGAAATTAATAAAATCTAATAATTCATGTCTAGATGAAGAGCCAGAAAAATCAAAGTTAAAAAAAAAAGTTATTTTAAACCAACTTCTTCTTGAATGGCAGGTGGTAAGGCAGCAAGGAACTCTGGGTTGACTTCAAGAAGACCCATATTGTTGCTATTCTGAGCTTGTTGCTGGGCCCTCCGTTGTATGCGTTGCAGGCGAAGCTGTTCTGCAATAACTTCTTGACGGATGTTGTCAGGGAGAGCAGCTAGAAAAGACGGATCCACTCCATCGGGCAAAGCAGAGTCTAAATAAAAGAGAAAAAGGAATAAACAACAAGTGAAGCATGCATGGTCCCCCTTGGGTGCATAGTGAATGGAGTATAAAAAAGAAAAACAATGATATTTTGAACAGAAACTTAAAATAACTTACAAAATGGGTGTTTTTAGCCCCCAAAAAGCTCCAGGGGACATGAACCATGAAATTTTGTCACGTTCAGAAATAATGAATTTACATTTGGGACAATACCATCCATATTTTGGCCAAGTTTCAGAAAAATCTAATGGATGGATCAAAAGTTATGGGGCAAAAAGTGTCGTTTTTGGCCATTTTGGGGTGTTTTTAGCATCAATAGAACATTTGGGATTCACACTCCCATTTTATGATTCTGAAATCTGACTGCATACCAACTGTTCCAAGTAGATTTCCATGCATATGGGGTTGGATAGTAGAAAAGAAAAGTTTTGGTAGATATGGAGGAGGAAATTTGCACTGGAGGGGAGAGAGTTAAAATAAAGTTTTCCAGCATTAAAGAAGCCTACCTTGATCTTGACTGCTTGGTTGGGATGGTTGGGTGAATGCCATGTCTGTGCCATACATCCCTAGAGTTCTCCCTGTTGCAACTGCTGCTGGGTTTAAATTGCTGTTTTCTGTGATTGGGGTACTTGTAATAATTGGCATTGAGAGAGATTCATTCATATTACTGTTAAAAATAAGAAAATAGAAAGATTTCTACAGCTAACAAAATAAAAAGTTGAGTTTTAATATAAATTTAAAAAATAAAGAAATTCTATTAATTTTTGTACTTATAGACACCCATACGAAAAAAAAACTAAATATTTAGCAAAAATAAAATAATGACAAGTAGGTTTTCTGTAATATTTTTATTTCATATAAATATGTTTAACCCCAAATGAAAAATGCCATAAAAAGCTATTAAAAGTTTCTAGCAAAAAAATATCTCATCCTCATTGCCAGTCCTCATTTCCGGAAGTGGCGACATCAATGGAAGTCATGGAGTCGTCCACTACTCCATACGAGGGAGTCTCCAACACATTTTCATCCAGGAGTGTGTGTGTGCATGTGTGTATGTTCACCCCTTGTTCTTGAGGATGACCAATGACATCACTTAGCTTGAAAAAAGTCATATGCTGTGCGGCCAGAGCAAACAAAAGTACATTTCCCACCTATGCTCCATGCCATGCTACTTAGATTGGTGGTATTTCGAGTCTGATTACTCCAGACGACACCAGCACTAATGCATTAGAAGAATCTTTATTCCAACTGGAATATGATTCACAAGTCATTTCTTGGGACAGCCTGGCATGACCCAGATGACCCAGGCTCTGGCACTTGGAAGGGGCAGAGGTATAGCACCAAATGCCATGCCAGTAGTAGTACCCAATATGGCAATCGGAAAGTTTTTAAATTCTCTGACTGACAATCTTTAAAACGTTGTAACTACTTGAAAAATGAATTCTAAGCCTTAA
>JAUZSX010000016.1:583518-627296 GCA_034780655.1 Idiosepius hallami | reverse complement strand
TGTATTATAATAAACCCCTTACACTTTCCACTCGGTGTAACTTGTCTTATTTCCTAAGTAATTAGGAATATAACAGTTTTGAAAAAAAATGATCCTTAGGAATAAACTCAATGAGCTTTATGGTCCCATTGAATTCATCCATTATTACTTTCAAATTTTAATTGGTTTATTTATTTACCTAGTTTTAATTTATTTATATAAATATATTTAATTTGATTTTTTATTTTTGTTTAATTTCCGCTTTCCTTTTTCTTTGTTTTAAAACACTTTTTAGAAATAAAAGTATCTGAGACAAGTTTAGATACACACATGTAATTAACGCTACCCAATGAGTTCATGTCAATGCAAGGAAGAAGTAAGTGTGAAATCAAACAAAAATAAAGTTGATCAAAAGAAAGAAATTTAGAGAAATAAATAAATGAAATTTAGGAAAGTAAATCAATGAAATGGGTTGAATGGTGTGCAATGTGCAGCAGCACTTGTAACGACCATTAATTAAAGTTTGTTAGTAAAAATGTGTTTTTGACCAGACTGCACATTCAGTACCAAAAATAACTGCATTGTTATTTTAAACTGACCTCTATTTTCATCTTTAAAAAAATTTAAATAAAATCAAGAATAAACCCATTCTGGGGAAAAAATCAAATCCAAAACAACTCCACTTGTACAAATTGTCAAGCCTCATCTAAAAAATTGTGAAGGTACCAATGATAAAGATAAGGACAATAGTATTAAAAAATAGATGTACAAATTATCTCAAGTATTGTGAAAGTAACAATCATAAAGATGAGGACAACAGTACGAAAAGTAGATCTACAAATCATCAAGCCTCATCTTAAGGATTGAGAAGCTAACAATGATGAAGATGAGAACAACAGTTTAGAAAATAGATGCACAAATGATTAGCCTCATCTCATGGGTTGTGAAGGTAGCAATCATAAGGATGAGTACAACAGTCCCAAAAATAGCTGTAGAATTATCAAGCCTCATCTTAAGAATTATGAAGTTAAAAATGATAAGGATTAGAACAACAGCCCAAATAACAGGTATACAAAGAATGAAATTATTTACCTGGTGTGAAGAGAGTACATTATATGTAAAAAGTTTTTCTTTTGCTAATGTTATGTCTTGGAGACTTTCTTTCACAATGACATCCCCGATCAGATCATGTCGAGAGAATCTGTCAAAATCATAGAGACTGAATTGAAGCGTTCTATTTTCCAGTTCTTGGTAAGAAACATTAAATGTAAATGATACGTTGAAATCGGGGTTTAGCGTCTTGCGATGGACTTTGGTCTGAAATTTGGTCTTACGGTCTGGCAATAGGTAGACCTTCACATATGGGTCACTTGTGCCAGAAAAATCCTTGGCTGGCAAGTTCTCCGCCCGAATCACGTGCACATGCAAATTTTCAGTTTCTGCGTTGTACTGCAAACCGAAATACAATTTTCCACACGACTCGCAGGCCGAGTCCATTTCATCAACAGACGCTTGTTTGTATAACTCTGGCTTGATTCGACCGAGCGAGGGTTGCTCCTTGTGGGGAAGGCTATGTACGGAGAACTCGACATTTGACAAGTCCAACTTGTGGGACAAACTCCGCTGAAATGAAATGTGCCTTTCTGAGACAGTTGGCAACGTTGACTGTCGCAGAGCAAGAAGGCTTCGCTTCATCATTAAGCTGATTCCTTCCTTGGCCACGTTCGGCTCATTTGCAAGGTCGGGGCTGCTCTGACTAATCGATAGATTACCCCGATCGGGTTCCGACAAATGTGTTTTTGGTTTTGCCTCGTTGATTGTGAACATCAGGTCGTCGTCAAGATGGTTTTTTCGACGAATGCTATTTGGACAAATCCACTGTGATGACACAACAATAATTGCAATGAACAAGAGGAGAGCGCTGCACACGATTCCAGCAATCTCAACAGCGGAAAGATCTAGAGGTAAGAAAAAAAAGAAGAAAAAAGAAAATAATTAATTATATTTACAAACTACAGGGTGGTCAAAAAGTCAGGTAACATTTTAAAGGAAGGAAAAAACTACATATTCTATTATAATCTATTAGTTTTACGAGTTAAACTCTGAGTAATATTATTAAAAAAACTAATATATGTTTAATAAATAAAATTTTTAAAACGCTTAAATGATGCGTTTTAAATGTTTTATTTAGTATGTTATATTTCAGAGCTATCACTCCATTTTCAAACTTCTTATGCTGGTCTTTCAATGCTTATGTTTATTTTTTGTTGTTTCTTTCTCCTTTCTGTTAGTTTATGTTTGGTAGTCATGACATTGAAGTTTAAAAATAGAGTAATAGCTCCGAAATATAATATATTAAATAAAACAGCTATGTATATAGCTCATATTGTTTTTGTTTTTTTTCCTTTAAAATGTTACCTAACCCTGTAGTTCAATACTTGTCATCTGAAAATAGAAATTCAATTAAGTTTTTAAAAAATATTTGTTTTAAAAAATTCCTCATATCAATCGTTGTTGATTTAATGGCATATCAATTTTTTTTCTAAGCTTCAATTCTGAAACATTAACTATTTTGGTTATGGAACATCTTAATGACACATAATAAAATGCATTTAGCCAGCTTTCCAGGAAGCACTATTTAGTCTGATTAACAAAAGACAAACACTAATAATATTTGTGTTAATTATGATTAGATTTCCCTGTTTATTGATGTATAACATTCCTTATAGGATATTTAATGCTGGATCTTTTCATTAGAAGAATTATCTGAAAACAATTTATTTAAGTGCAATAGCACTAGACAAACACTAATATTTGTGTAATAAATTAATTGTTGTAACAGTAGAAGAAATTCTAATTTGGTTTCTTTGTTTATTGATAACATAATTCAATATTTATGCTGGATTTTTTTTTTTACTTAGTAAGAATTATTTTTTATCAATTTATTCACAGAAAAAGATTTTTACAGCTAATAAAAAAGCCCAACAAACACCAGTAGAAGCTAATAATGTTACATGATCATGAAGTTCAATAAGGCTTAGCAATTAGGATAAGGCAAGATTCGAGCCTGAAACAACGAATCTAATATCTAGTTCAGGAACAATAGTTTTGAGAGCTTGGTCATCAAAATATGGGCCAATCCATTGTTTATAGAATATGCAGGCTGGTTGGAAGTAGAAGAATGTAGGACGGACATTCCTTTATGTCATTTGGTATTTAAATAAAACGAATTAAATTTTTACAGTTATCAAAATTGAATCGAACGGAAATTATAATAAAAAAACTTGAAACTAGGAGTTGTTAGTCTGATGCGCGTTGAGAAGACAAGTAGACAGACCGTTGGGGCCTCAGCCCCCTTCCGGGGGGGGGGGGCCCAGTTAGCCAGTTGTAACCTTTCTATTTAATTGTTAATAAGAGAGAAAAAATAAAAACAAATGTATTATAAAAACCAAGAAGATATCTTTATGTTTCTCTTGAAATCTAATTTATCACCAACAAGTTGCATACACCGCACACAGTCACTACCAAGACGTATCATGGAGCAGGGGTGATGAGGCAGCCTTTTAGACCAGACTAGGCCGAAAGGTGTGAATATAGGTCAGGACATCCCTCACAACATATCACACCTTGGGAGAAGCAAATGAGCAGACATGGGGAGCCCCAAACTTCAATCTATAGCTCTAAGATAATGATTTAAAATAAGTATTTTTTTTAATTGTTTTCCATCATCTTTTACCTCAACAATGTATCACAAAAAGATTAAGCTAAAATGAATTAGGAAAGCATTCATGAACTTGCCTAATGTTTAAGAGGTATTCATTTGTTGTAAGGAAATTCATGATTGAAAGAAATTTACAGATATTACATTAGTGTTTAATGCCAAATTACATTTACTAGGGTTATATCAAACTTTTATATCAAAAGAAAGCTTTAAAAGCAAAATATCCAATAATCCGGTTACATTTAACCTTGTTTAATACAAAATCAACAGTAACAAAAGGCTTATTATTATATTTTATAGATAAAACAGCTTGGTTATAGGTAAAAAAATACAAAAAGGTTGTAAACCTTGAAAACTGTCATATAAAATTGTATTAAATTACTAACATGTATTTCAAAATCAAAATAGTTACAATGGCATTAAATACAATTAATTTTCACTATTCAAATAACTATGAAAGAAATGATAAATATGAAAAGTTTTGGAATACCTTTGCAAGATGACTGGGGGGTTAGGTTGGCGATTGTTAGCACTGTGTATGTTCACTTGCAATGTGGAGGTGCTAGGATTGAAGCGATAGGTGCCTCGTTGCCTATTACCTCTGTGAACACGAGTCACTCCCATCACAGTAGCTGGCTCTGCGTTGCGAATCAGCAACGGATGGGTGGTAGGCACAGAGCTAGGGGCCGGTGGGAGAGAAGGTACTGAAAATAAATTAATAAATAAATAAGAGAAAATAGACTTATTTAATCAGGGAGACACTTTCACAATCTAATTTTAATTTCTTTTAAATACATGAAGATCCAATAGCCAAACAATATAAAAAAAACAAACAAAAAAAAAAACCTTGAAACAAGTTTGTGTGATTAAAGAAATAAGTTTTAATCCAAAATAGTTAATTTTTTTCAGGTTTATGATTTTGTATGATTTTATGGTAAATTAATTGAACATAAATTATTTTGGTTCATATTGTAAAAGAACTCTTCAAGAAGCTGCAGAGTTTGTTCAAGTGTAGACTGTATGTCAAGATGAAAGCATTCTTCACTTAACAATTTTCACTGACAATGATTTAAAGAGAATTAAGATTGAAAATGGAAATTAAAAATGAATAAAAAAAGGCTGTTTTACAAAACTCTGACTTGCAATCAATAATAAATTACAAACTTCTCTCAAAATGAAGATATCTATTTCTTTGGTTGTCTCAGGATAATATCATCCATCATTAGGTTTCTCTTTGTTTGGGTAAATAGAAAGTAAATTGATAACATTAGTAGAAAATAAAACAACTACTTTTATACATCTATTCAGCATACAAATTGAAAGGATATTATAACTTTTTTTTTTAGCAAAGATTAACTGCAGCTTCTCAAATATCATCGCTGATAACATGACATGTCCAATTTTTTTGTTGTAGTAGGTATTGTAAAAACATTAATTTCTAACAGAAAACAAAGAATAGCAATTTAAAAAATAAAGCAGAAGTGGGGGTCACACCAAATTTTAGGCTAATAAAAATTAAATTGAAGTTTGCTTTAAATCCACCACCCACTAAAAATATTTGTGAGTTCTGGTGAAACATTAACAAATGAAACTTTATGGAATATTGGCTTTTGAATTTTATGAGATTTTAATAATTAAAAATTAATTTCAAATTTGACCATTTTTAAGATTGTGTGTAAATTATTTTACAAGTTAAAATAATTTAAAAAAAAAGGTCATATTTAAGCAAAGGTGAATGTTTAGACTAAAATTTGGAAGGTTTAGACCTGAAATCCAATAAATATGCAATTTGTCCAGCAGTCCTGGGAAAATAAGAAACCCCTGTTATATTGCCAACTTATGCTTTTTTTTAAAACTGGAATCATGAAAAAGAAAATGATGCAATCAATATTCAGTTTTCTTACATCAATCCAATAAATTTAATTCTTGAAACTTAATTTTTTCAGTTATTTTTTTTCTATGAAAACATTATAACAAATTAAATGTTTATCTTTTATTAGGTTCTTTCAACACATTGTTAAACTTGAAAAGCATAAGGAAAAAAATAAGGGGATTCATATTTTCTAAAATAAAAGAAAAAATTTTTTCTTCAAAAAAGTTTGTTTTTTTTTTTAATTCAGTAAATGAAAATAAAAAAAATATTTGTACAGAAAAAAAAAAAAAAAAAAAAAACAGTAATTTAAAAATTTTTTCCAACAAAAAAAAAATATTGAAAATGCAATTGAAACAGTTGTTTTTTTTTTTTCAGTGCTTGTAACTTATAATCTATACCTCAATATCATAATTCATTTCTTATATGTGCTTTGTCATAAATATCTGACCGTTACAAGATATTAAAATTACATTCCTTATGGATATGAATTTTGGCATAATAAACAATTATAGCCTATGAGTTGACACAAGCAAAAAAAATTTCTAAATATTAAAACTTGGCTTGGGAAAAAAAAAAAAGGGGCAAGTAAAGAAAATAATAAAGATTGATCATATTCTATTGGGTCGTAAAATCTAGGGTCCTATTTAGGCCCTAATCCATTAGAAATACTCAATCCTTTATTTTGTTATCAAAGGCAATAACAGGTTTCCCTTCATGCTGAAAAAGTATCAAATACAAAGATACTTTTTAAAGGGAATACTTTTCAGTAGAAAATTCAGAAAAAAGAAAAAAAAACACTTGAAAAATAAATTACCTGAAGTTTCATTGCCATTATCCTCTTGAAGAGGAAAAGGAAGGTGGTACGTTCGATAACTGGAATTATCATTAAATACCACATGTTGACCTAAAAAAAAAAATAATTAAAAAAAAAAGTTCATAGAGAGAGCGAGCGAGAGAGAATTATTAAAATAATCTAATCTAATTGGATTTGAAATGAGTTTTGGTAGTTAAATGGATCAAAAATTTTAAAATAATAATAATTAAAAACTAAGGTTATCAGAAAGTTTTTAGATTGAGAATTGAGACAAAGAGGACATTTAAAAAATTAAAAAAAATTAAAGATTTAAAAAAAAACAATTTTTAATAGTATAGTTTATTGGTAAATTCATACCTTCCCCCAAAAGTAATATCCATAAGTAAACCTAACAAATTGATTGGGATTTGAACTAGCATTCTTCGATTCCATTTTAAATATTTAATAGTATTTATTTATAATTAACAGCAGTAATAGATAAAATAATAAATATTCATAGTGTTAATTAAAAGAGATTTAACAAAAATCAACTCAAAAGTAGTCTTTATGATCAGATCCAATGACTTTCTGATAGCCCCATAAAACAACTGTAATACAGATTTTAAAAAAACTAAAAGAAACTGTCAGCAAAAACAAAACCAACAAAAATATTAAAAAAAAAAACAAATCATAAAAGTAATATTTATTGTTATTTTGTAGAAAACACTGAATGTTATTTTTGAAAATTGTTAATGAGATTACCTGTTGGAAAGACATCTTCCACATGAAAGAGGTAGTCATCATCAATGGCCTGGGCCATGGCGCTGTCTGCTTCCTGGTAGTCATCATCATCATCTTCATCGTCTGCTTCCATCATACATTCAGAACCCTTCAAATGAAAACCAAGAATAAAAACCCAAACATCAAATTGCTGGATCCTTTAAAAGATTATTACAAATAATTAATTTTATATTAATTTGATTTTTTCATTTTTTGTTATACAAAAGATCTAAATAAGTGGTATTTATATTTGAAAAAGAGAAAGAATAAAAGGTTTGTAAAACAAATTTTCATGATCAGTTTTGAAGACTGAGAATGAAAATAACATTTGAAATTTTTTTTTTGTATTAGATATTTAGATTTTGTTTTAGTGTTTTTTTTTGTTTTTTTACTAACTCTTACACAGAAGTGACTGATTGGCGCAAGTCTATTTTTAGATCTCCACAACAAACAAGGAAACCAGTCATGTGATGAAAACAAAATTAAACCAAATAAAAATGATTTTTTGTTTTCCTTTATAAAAATAGCAATCCTCAGAACAAATTAATATTTTTTCATTTCTGTTAGAAGATATATTTTTTTTTAAATATTTCTGTTAGAAGATATTTTTTTAAAGATATTTCTGTTAGAAGATATTTTTTTTAATACCTATTTTTATTTGAAAAGTAAATCAAATACAGGAGATTAATAAGATATAAAATATAGCAAATTTAAAATATTTAAAAACTTGAGCTCCCCATTTTTAGCAGAATTTCCTTAATCTCAATGATATTAATTTACATAGGATTAAAAGCTAATCTAATCCATTATCTAATCATTTTTGTACTAAAAAAAAATGATGAATTCGAGCATTTAACTATGTAATACAAATTTAATTTTAAAAATATAGTAACTTAAACTAAAATTGTTTTATTTCTTTTTTTTATATTAATTTTTTGTTTATTTAGTGTCTGTTCAATTGATTCTGTACTCTAATGGCGAATGACTATTGTATTAAAACGAAAAAAAGCCATATATTTTTGTTTATATAGTGGGTGGTGGTTGAAAAGAAAAAAAAACAAAAAACCATTAGATTTTCTTCACTTGTGACTTTACAGCTGTAATCATAAGACTGTAAATCATATGATAGGAGACAAGTGTACAATTTGTAGTTGTCAAGCCAGTCTAAAGGTTAATGGTTGGATCAGACTATTTTTTTTGTAATGGATTCTATCAATGAACTTCATCTTAACTAAGATAATTATTAAATTCTAAAAATTCATTTTTGCTCAATTTGTGGTTAAAATGTTCAATTTTATATAATAGAAATTTGTGCATATTCATTAATTCATAGTTATTGAATCATGAAATTCTATCAGCAACAGCCAAAATATAATTTCACATTTTTTATTGGATTATTTAATCTAGGAATAGGTTAACATTTCATTTTTATGCCAAGAAAATTCATTGAATGAATTTATAGTTTAGGAATTCCACTTAGTTTAATTCTTTTTAAAGTCAATTGTCAGGTATTAGAATTTGGAGTAAATTTTGAGATATATTCTTTTCAAATTAATCTTTTTGAAAAGCTTGATAATATCTGTTATGGCTTAGTTGGTCATACAAAAAAGACAGATGTTGTTTTCAACTTGTGTATTTTAGCAGTGTTACAGAAAAAAAGCATCATAAATTATGGTGTGCATGTGCTGTGCTCAGACCAACCACTCCACTTGTGAGTTACTGCCTAGCATTTATATACACAATGGTAGAGTCCATTCAGAGGACTCCATCACAACAATCATTAGCAGATAATATTGTTTGAATAAGGTTTAAAAAGAAACAAGTGAAGCATGCATGAACCCCCATGAGTGCACAGTGAATGGAGCATAAAAAAACAAAAAAAAAACATACATACATAATGATATTTTGGACAGAAGCGTTAAATAGTCCCCAAAAAGGGGTCATTTTAGCCCCAAAAAAGGCCCGGGGGAATGTAAAACAGAATTTTGTCATGTTTAGATATACTGAATTTACATTTGGGACAATTTCCTCCATTTTTTGACCAAGTTTAGGAAAAATCTGATGGATCAAACATTATGGGAGTTTTTAGCCCCAAAAAAGCCCCAGGGACACAAACCAGAATTTTGTCATGTTCAGAAATACTGAATTTACATTTGGCACAATCCCCTCCATATTTTGGCCAAGTTTCAGAAAAATCTAATGGATGGATCAAACATTATGGGACAAAACATGTCATTTTTGGTGTTTTTAGCCCCCAAAAGGCCCCAGGAGATGCAATCCAGAATCTTGTCACATTTAGAAATACTGGATTTACATTTGGCACAATTGCCTACACATTTTGACCAAGTTATAGAAAAATCTAATGGATGGATCAAAAGTTAGGGGCAAAAAGTTATTTTTAACCATTTTGGACCGTTTTTGACCCATTTAAGGCCCCTGGGGTCACAACGAGAATTTTCATGATAATTTTTTTTATTACTATGCACAACTAGATATAAAAATACATCTTGTGGCAAAATTTCAATAAAAAGGTAATGAACGGTTTTCTGGCAATCTTCTGGACGCATGGATGAACGCCACTGAAAACAATGGTCCCCCCTCAATCAGGAGACCAACAAAAAATTAAGTTTTGGCATTTAGAGTTTGTCAATCAGAGAAATTTGGTTTGGTTTGGTTTGGTGAGGTTTAACGACCTGTCAACCTGTCTCTATAACAAAGAGAAAAAAAAAATAAAATGAGAATAAGAGTAACAATAATAACAGTCTTACCTCATCTTCATCTTCTTCGTCTTCATGTTCTTCATCATCTTCATTGTCACACTCATCTCCTTCCTCTTCATCGCCAGAACCACTTTCCTCTTCGGATCCTTCTTCTTCATGGACATCTAGGTATGTATGCATAACATATTATAATATATACAGGATATATATATATATATTCTCACACACACACATACATAACACTTGAACAAATCATCAGTCATGAACATCTCTAACTACCAACATCAATCACCAATCCCTTCTTTAACAATCCATCTCTCTTCCTAATTAGAAAAAACTCATATCTAATAAGGTTCTACTAACTATAGTGCACAATCAAATGCCAGCAAACAGATTAATAACTACATTCAAAAGAAAAACAAAGATATTTAATCATGCAAACTAAACATACTAAATCTGGAAAGTGAAAAAGTATGCAAAGTGCATTCAATGGCATAAAATATTGTTATAATAACTTTCTAGTTTTAAAAAATTGATCTGTAAACTTCGATATCAAAGTTTAAAATTAAATCTGATTTTGAGATCAAAAAGTTAAACCTAATCAGCCTAAATTTATGAAACAACTTTTCCAGGAATTAATAAGAGGATAAAATCATACATTGTCCAGCACTCTAAGAATTAAACATCATTTGAAACAAAACCTATTTATTATGCATTTAATTTAGTCATAGAAAATATTTATCTGTTAATTATTAAGAAATAATGCTTAGAAATATAAAAATTCAGCATTAAATACCCTTAAAAAATTTCTTATTACTATAATTATAGTTGATTTGTTGTTGTTGAGTTGATTTAGAGAAATTGAATAATAATTATAACATGAATAATATAAACACTAATAATTCGATGAGTATATATACAGAAATTGAATAATTATGTTGTTATGTTGACTAGGTTAATGAGGAAAGCTAAAAAAAAAAGGTTAGCAATAATAATTCCATAGCAACAAAGTCTCATTTTTGAGCAGTAAATATCAGTTGAAAATGTTAATTCACAGAATCAAAATGTTAAATAGTAAATAACAAAAATTATATAATTTATATATAAAAGTTTGAAATCAATTTCAAATAAAAGAAACCTCCCCTCCCCAACCAATAAAAATAAAATCAATTTGTAAGGAAAGAGTATACACAAAAACAGTCAAGAACTAACATGCTTACACAAAACTTACAATAAATTTTTTTTCTATAATATTAAATTCTATAGAAAAAAAAATTTAAAAAATCAAAACATACACTAAGTAAAATAAAACATGCGTAAATGTTTAGAAATCAAACTGAATAAACTGTCAGAAAAGCTTGGGTTCTTTATGTTTTAAAAATCAATATTCTTTTAGTCTTCTAAAGAAAGACTTTTGGCTTTAAATATTAGAGCCTATTATATGGATATATATATCTATATATGGATATATATATATTTAATATATTTGGATTTATATATAAATATATATCTTCAATGATGAGGTGTTGGTATCTGCAGGAGGAGTAGGAGGAGTAATACTTGTAGGAGGAGGATCAATGATAATTAGCCCAAGCTTTATAACTAACCTTCAGTGACGTCAGCATCCTCACCTTCAGAGCTCTCCTGGCTTATCATCTGAGAGTCATGCCGATCCATCTCCTCCTGCTCTACATCAACATCAATTATGACGTCTGGCGATTCCTCGTCATCGTTTGCACGTACTGACAGCGGTTCTTCACCTGAAATAAATAGACTTGCCATAAAAGACGCTGGATCAACACAGACAACTTTTAGTTGAAGTCTTTTTTTTTTTTAATTTTTTTTTATTTTACCTCAAAACTTCTCTTCACTTGTACATAGAGAGTAATTCTAGAGCCAGAAGGGTTATAGAGACAGTTCCAAAATCTGATGTGTGCAGCATTAAGTGAGCAGATTGAATGTACTCAGCCCATGATATTCTATCGCCAATAAACCAAAACTTATTTGTCTGAGTAAAAGAGATTAGACTTCCTTTTTTGTCTAATAGGAGGTTCGTCCAAAACTGGACGGAGGCAAAACAGATTAAACATGGCATGCCAGAATAAGTGATCCACTAAGTAGAATTTAATACTTGCATACCAACTAGACACACATACCTCTTTACTATTACTAGAATCTAAAAAAATATGAATAAATTCTAAATATGGAAGGAGTTCATAGGCAAAAAAAAATAAATAACCAAAAGCCATTTAAAAGTTTAAAAATCATATTTGGTTTCTTTCATTTTAGCAACATATCAGTTCTTCTGGACAACTCAATATCAAAACAAAAGTCTTTCTACTTTTTCTATGACTTTAAATATATTTTTGGGAATAGCTTCCAAGAAACAAGTATCCAAAATGCTAGGAAAATACTGGATTAGAAATTAAGTGAGTTTTATTTTGTGTTATGAAATGAAATTTAAACCTGAAAAAGTTGGTTTGTTTTAATTTCCAAGCTAAGCATAAACTTTTAAAAGATTTAGTTGAATAAAAAAAATTATAGCTTAATAGAAAAACTTAAAAAAAAAATGTTTGAAACTAGCAGAATTATTTAATCCAAGTGAATTAAACCAAATATCTAAAACTGTTTTAGTTTATGTTATTTAGGAATTGAAAGAGAAAAATAAAGTTTGTATGCATCACCTGTTTCCATGATAATCTCGCCAATGACTTGTTGTTCATTATCTCTGGTTGAATCTCTCTGCAGTAATTCATCCAATACATGGTCAAGTTCCACTCGACCCTAAGAAGAGAGAAAATAAAACATAACTAGTTTTGAAATAATAGAATCTAATAAATACTAGTTTTCTGGAAAGGAGCTATCCCTTTTTGAATAAAACAAATTTTATATTTTTGGTTTAGAGTCTCAATAAAGTCCAGTTTTTATGTCTTCTTTAACTTTCTATATACAGGCACTTGATCTGAAAAGTTTGATCAACAACAATTCTTGTTTATTGTTTTTGCAATGGATTAGTTCTTTGATTTCACCCTCTCATCAGCTGTTAATGAATATGTATGTATGTATGTATGTATGTGAGAGAGAGAGAGAGAGAGAGAGAGAGAGAGAGAGAGACAGACAGACAGACAGAGAGAGACAGACAGACAGAGAGAGAGAGACAGACAGAGAGAGACAGACAGAGACAAAGACAGACAGACAGAGACAAAGACAGACAGACAGACAGAGACAAAGACAGACAGACAGACAGAGAGAGACAGACAGAGACAGAGAGAGACACAGAGAGAGAGAGAGACAGAGAGAGAGAGAGACTTGTGTCATTTTAACACTGGTATTTTGTTCATGTGTAATAACCATGTGTCATAGGCTTATTGTTCGTTTGTTATTCTCCAATCAGCCATTACCAGTTCAATCTCAGGTGAAGGTACTCATCACGTTACAGATTTTTAAAATCTTAGACTTTCCACCGGACAGAAATTGAAAGAACCAGGTGAGAAAATATTAGAATGGTGACAACTGAGAAACATCGATTTGTACATAATACCAAATAACTCTGATAAAGTCTGTTTTAAAGATACCTTTGAAAAGATGTAATAAGATGAATTTGAAATTGTAACTACTTTAAAAAAAAAAAAAGGAGGGGATCACACATACAATAGAGTGGGTCAGCAACAGGGTGACCAAGTAAAAGAAAGAGCAACACTGAAAGACAACAGGTGATAGAATGTAAGAAAGAGAGACATGGAGAGGACAGCAGGTCTAAGAGAGAGAGACATGGAGAGGACAGCAGGTCTAAGAGAGAGAGACATGGAGAGGACAGCAGGTCTAAGAAAGAGAGACGGAGAGGATGATGAGTGACAGGGGAAAAAAAAGTGATAACAACAAGCAAATCCTTTTAAATGTGATAATGAATTTATCTCCAATTTTCCCGTTCTCTCATTTGTTGAAAATTTTTGTTGGTTGTGCCATTCTAGTTTAAAATAAATCTGAAATGATTGACACATCTAATAAAATGGTTTAAGTAAGAGAGACAAAAAATGAATTTACTTACATCAGATTGCTGTAGTTCAGACTCAACTGATGCAGCTGTTGTGACTGTTGATTCTGTGATGATGTCTGCCTGGTCAGTGGCAGCATCTTCCAACTCTAAAGTACTAGAATTTTGTTGAGTATCTGCTCCTATAAGCGAAGATAACAGACCTATTTCACTATCGCAGCTGCAGCACTGAACAAATTGAGTCAGAATTAACATACTACTTGATTGGACCTTTTTTTTTTAACTGGAATCAATGACTTTCACCAAGTTCAAATTTCAAACATTTATCAAATTAGGGAAAAAGAAGGAGGGAGGTCAGTTATACCAAAGGATGAAGATGCAAAATAGTTTTTAATTTGTTTTTTTTTAGATTCTTGAAACTTGATTTTTTTTTTAAATTAACAAATTAATTAATCATCATCACTAATTACATTGTCATTTTTTATTTATTTATTCACTATAGATATTTTCAGATTTGGGGAGAGAAGAAAAAAAAACACAAAAACATCAGAATTAAGTTTTCTAGCTGGGCTTCGAAAAAATAAATAAATAAATAAATAAAAATTCACAAGTTCTGAACAATAGATATAACTTCTTTAAGTCCTCAACATTGAAATTTGTTTTCCTAAATAACTTGAAATGAAAATCTAAGTGTTAATAGCAGAAAAAAACTAATGTTTTTTACATTTTTAATTTCTCAAAAAAAAAAAATAAAAATAAAAAAAACAAACAAACAAACTTAAAGAGAAGATTAAACCGCCACGTTTTTTTTTTAATTTTACAGTAATATGTTTTTATCCAATCAGAATATCAATAGCCTTTTCTCCATTAATAAGAAACAAGATCTTTTCTGGCGACCTTAACAATGGAACATTCCAAATATCCAATTTTTTAAGGGAAATCCCCATAACAGTCAGAGCATAATAATATATAGATTGAATTTTTTTTTTTAAAGGAAAGTAGTGATAGGTTTTGTATTATTGAAATGGAGTAATCATCAACTGAAAATTCTCAACTTACCCTCAACATTGTTGGCGAGAGTTTCCACAAAAGTACTTGTATCTCTCCCCACTCCTTGGTTCTTGCTCCGAGACTTGGTAGATAAGGCCTGAGGCTGGTTGACAATTCGGGACAGAGTCTCTAGCGGTTTCAAAGTGGCATTAATGGTAGATGCCATGTAAGGGCTAGATAAGTCAAGACTGTGGGGTACACGAGCCAGATCTGTAACTAAGCCTCTTCGAATAAGAATCTTTACCATAATGTTCATCAGATTTTGCTGACCCTTAAAGACTTGATTTGGAACTTGGCCTGGGGTGGGGCAAGATTCAATCATGGTGCTGATAATTCCAGTTAGAGCTTGAAGACGGACATGTTTCTCAGAACTTTCTGGCAGGTTAAGAGCTCTTTGAAGAGCGGCTTTTACTTCAGCAGCAAGCTGAACCTGAGCTTCTGGACAGTGATTGCATGAAGCAATGCTAGCAATGAGCACTCTTGATAAGGCAGGACAATCTCTGTCACCAGCAGTTTGGCAGGGAGACAGCAGATTATCCAACACAAATGCCAGCACACTGCAGTTCTATTAATTTAAAGAAAAGAAAAAAGTTTTTTGTTTTTTTTAGATTAATAAAATTATAATGGGTCACTGATACAATTAAGAATTAAAAGATTTATATAGAGGAAAAGTTCTTTAACTAAATTGATTTACAAAAGTGAAAAACCTCTATATACAATATAAATGCAATGATTTAGGATAATGCAAAAGTTTGAGTTACATTGTTTTATAGGTTATTAAACCTTTAGCTCATTCAATACCAGAATTAAATTTCTAGACAATTTTTATTTTGTAAAAAATTTCTTAAAAAAAAAAAAACGATTAGAAAAACATTAATAGCTTTAATATTTGGTCCATAACTAGAAAAAAAATAGAGAAAAATTGTTTTTACTAAGTATCAATGGAAGAAGTTAAAAAGATTGAACTCTTATTATGGAAGCCCATAACATCCACATTAAATTTATCGAAAAGAAAATGTGATATGAATCTATTATGAATCTTTATATAAAACCTATGGAAGTGTGTGTGTGTGTGTGGTTGGGGGAAGAATCATTAACATTTTACTGCATATCAAAATTTCACAATTCATATAAGAAAATAAAGGGTTACATAGTAACAAAGAGAGGAGTGTTTCTATAAGCGTTGGAAGAAGATATCCTTCAAAAGAGGCTAACGTTATGAAATGAACTGTTATTCACAAGTTGAACAATTTTTTCTTTTTAATCAATATTGCCTGATATTTGTATCTTTTTTGTTTGCCTATCATGGTCTATTGCACTTCCATAAGTAACTTTTACAAAAATTTCACAAAAACAGCCACAGTTAAAAAAAACTGAAGTTTAAGTTAATTTTTCTATTATATTTTTTGATCTGTTTATTGGTAGAGGAAGTAAAAAGGTTACAAATTCATTTTTCAGGTAGTTATGAACTTGAATACCCTTTTTTTTTCTTTTTATAAACGAAAAAATGTGTTCCACCTACAATCGTACTCTATTATTAAAGTTCTAAGATGTTAAGCTGCTTACTACAATGATACAGAAATGAAATATGAAGAAGTACAAAACCTAACCCCGCAGCTGTTATCAATGTGATGACTATGGCAATATTTTTTTTTTTTTTTCTATTTCATAGCAATCATAGAAGTGTGAGAATTCTAATGGACTGCTTCAAACTTTTCTAACAGATAGTATTTCTAGTCAATTTTTGATGGCATGGCTTCACTAAGCTTATACTATAAAATTTATTAAATGAGAAAATGAGTATGCAAAAGACTTACCTCAATAATGATTTCACTCTGTCCAGCTGTATACATGTGCTGAGTAATGAGTTGTGTACATGAAGTGTAGGACTTCACTATTTCTGAGAGCAAGCGCAAGATAGCGGATTTAGGAAGTAACGGCTTTAAGCCCTGATCTTCAGGATTTGACTTTGGATCTTTTGATGTCTCATTACCATCCTTTTCATTTACTTCAGGAACAGGCTGGAGAGAATAAAACAGGGAAGAAAACAAAAATTAAAACCTTTTCTTATTGACATACCGTTATTGGTTAATTAAAGATAAATTTCATTTTGCTAAAATTCACTGAATTATTTATTTGCTTGATAAAAAACTTCAGAAAATTAAGAAAAAATATTCAGATTTTTAGTAATTTAAACATAATATAAAACCTTTACTTAAGATTAATTTTCACTCAATCTTATAATCCTAACATTCAAATAAATGTTAGTAAATTCATAAAAAAAATAAATAAATAAACAACTAAATTTTCCAACAAGATATTTCTTTTTAGAAAATAAAATTGCCATCCCCAATGTTGAACTGAAATCTTAAGCCTTAGAGCGGATACAAATTCTGAAAAGCATTATTCTCATAAAGACACTTTTTATATATTATACTTAAGAACTACAAGTATTCCTTGTTTAAATAATCAATGGAATGAGTTCAAATTTATATTTGTGTCTATTGACAAAATTAATGGAAATAAACCAAAGTTTTTATGGTTGGATTGTGAATGTTCAGCTTATTGGTCCATCAAATGCTAAAAATATAGAAAATAGATCAAAAATGTTATTCCTCCATGCTCAAAAATAAATTCAAGGATTATACTAATGTACAATACATGTTACTGTTTTATTGGCTTTATAATAGGCTGTAGGGTCACTAGAAAAAAATCACTTAATGGAATGTAAAAGTGGTGGATGTAATTTTTGGAAAAAAATAATACATTTATGAAAAGTGAAATTTCCTTGTATTAATTTGTTAATTCAATCTTAATCCACAAACTGCAGGCTGAAATTTTGAGCTTGCCTCGTCTCAAAATCAGACCAATCATACGTTTCAGCTTTTTATTTACTTTGACAATATTTACTGCAAGATACTGCTGTTATTAAATTCTCATAAATGTGCAATATCTTTGCTTAGGGAAATAATATCAATGGAGTATTGGGATTTTTTTTTTGTCAAGAAGTCACAGAATGAAAAATTCAAAGTGATACAGACATTTGGAATCACAGCCTTGTGTGTGTGTGTGTGACAGTTTTTTACTCTGCTAATTTAGGGTCTAAAGACTTGAAATTTGATGTATAGCATCTTCAGGCATGGAGACCACTTTCTAATTCTTTTTGAGAAGGAAAAATAGCTACCAAAGAGTCTAAATTTGGAATGACAAAAAGCACATGAAAAAATTAACCCAGAAGCGAGCATAAGAGCATTCCGACTACTGAAATTTGCATAGCACAATAGTTAAAAAAAAAAAATCTTTAAATTCATTCCTTTCAAACTTACATTTCTTAATTCAATAATGCGTAATGTCCATACTATTATCTTGTGGACGAAAAACAAAAAAGGCATAAGTATGCCCTGACAAAAGTATAACAAACGTGTTAGAATTATGTTATTTTTTCAAAAACTTTTTCCATCATACATCATCTGAATTTTATTTTCCATTTCTTAATATTTCAACCACATGACAAATAAAATAAATCATTCAAAAACTTAATATCCACATTATTAATGGTTATTGACAAGTTTATTAAAAAAAATTTTTCATGTATGAGCGCAATCAGGATAAATAGTCTTACCATGGGACCAAGACTGACTGTATTTTGGTCCATTTGTTGTTGGTCTACAGTTAAACTATTTGAAGATAATTCTGCGGTAATTTCCTGAGTATTCGAGTCAATATGAGCAGATTCAACTAAAAGGAAAAAAATATAAAAGAAAATCAAGATTGGACAAAAATGAGTTGAATTTTAAGAAAAACCTTGAAAGCACAGAAAAAGGATTTTAAAAAATAGATATCAAATTTAACTTAAAAATGTCAACCAAAAAGCCTTATTTTACAATAAATAAAATTCAGATACTTAACTGATTAAAGCTTAAAAATTGCATTTATGATTACATTTAAAAGCTTCAACTAAGTTTAGTTGTTGACTGATTTTCTAATAGGTTTTTTTTTCTAATATTTTTTTAGGATTTTATTTGGTTGGTCAAAAAACCAACTTTATTTTCAAAAATATCTGTCATGCAATTTGGAAGTCAATTGGCTTGCTTATCCAATAAGTTGAGAAGAAGGGTGTGGTGCTTTTAATGCATAAAGTATTTGGTTTTACAGCATTTCAACCTTTTCAGGTCATTTAATTCATTTTTAATAAACTTTTTTTTTTCACACTTTTTTGAATAACACAATGAGCAATTTTTATGTGCAAGATTCATACTTTTCCCAGTAGTCCATATACGAACGCAAACAGAACAACTTGTATTCAAACTCATGTATTACAATTCCAAAGTCCGACTATATTATTTGTTTAAATTGAGATTATGCCTTCATAATTAAGAATTTTATTTTGAATGATGATGACTTTTACAGAAACAAATTCTTCCATGACTGATTACTAAACCCTCTTTCTGCAAGGTTTTAAGGAATTAGCTTCCTCTTTTGAAAGTACTTAGCCACAAGTTTACTGATTTACCATAATTTTGAGAATTGTCTGTTTCTTTCAAGTAGTCGGATAAGGGGGTGTTAATACTGTGAAGAGAAGCCTTAGACCAGTTACAGTAAAATGTTCAATTGGTGTTGTTGGAAAATGGGATGATTTAATTAAGCGTCCCCCAATTGCACAAAAAAGACATTCGTGCCTCTATATTTCCACCATGTATTTTCCTAGATGTACTGTAGTTATGGTGTTCGTTAGAAGAGGGGGAGCGCTGGCATTTTTCGTCCAACAGCAAAGAGAGGAGTGGCAAAAAAGTTTGAAAACCACTACATTAGAGAAATAAAAATCCTTTTAAAATTCAACACCAATTTTATTTTAAATAACTTCAATGATCAAACTTCATTGTCAGTCCAATGTTTTTCTCCTTATAAGTCATTCCTTTATTTTCTAGTTTCTCTATTTTCCTTGAAATATTTTTAAAGTTCATTAAGTTTTTAAACAGTTTCATCAAAGAGCCATCAGCTACAAATTATACAGGATTAAATCAGGATATCTCTTTTTTTTAAAAAGTATTATTTTGAAAATAAAGGAATAAATTCTGTGTATGGCATAAACAGTGTATAGTTTGCATTAGCAAATGAACAAATTTTCTTATTCAAAAGAAAAAAAAAATCTTCACCTTCTTCCTCTTCACTGGTAGCCGGTGGTTGGGATTGCTGGGGTTGAGGTTGGCATAAGATCAGTGCATTCAGTAATTCAGCTACAACTTGCTTTACAACCCGTTTCACTTGAGCTGGAGAAGAACTTTGTGTAGGAACAAACTTCACCATTTGAGGGGTTGTTAAAGCAGTAGATCGACTTTCATCTTCATCTAGTAAAAAAAGGGAAAAATAAAATATATTAAAACTCATTTTTCCTATCTAAACCCATGGACTGATGATGGACCCATTAATTCAATCTGGCAGATACTTGTAACTTCATACTTGTTACATTCTTTTGATTTTTATCTCATTATTCCTTTGTATTCAGTCATCTTTTTATCTTTTGAAATCAATTAGTCATCAGGGCTGGTTCACTTTTTTTTTAACAAAATATCAGATTATTATATAAAGACTAATTTTTGAAGAAAACAATATTTAATCCATAGCTGGAGAGTGTATGAGAATACATATCTTATATAGCCAATGATGTTTGTCCTATTATGAATGCAAATAGAATGACTGGAATTTGAACTCTCATACAAAGATTCTAAATTCTGACTGCCTACCAACCCCAAGAATTTTAATATAATTTATTCCAAACGTTAAAATGAATTAATATAATGCTATAATATTATAATGCTTTAATACAAGAGCTTACTTGTTTATTATATATTTTGTTTTTCTTCTATTAATTCTATTTTTAACATTTCTATTATTCAGCTCTAAATCAAATTAAATGAAAACTTGAATCTTTTATAATCCTTTTAGACTCATTATTCAATTATTGAAAAATCATCTTAAATAACTTATTTTAGAAATTTATCATATAAGTTAAAGTGAAGCCCCAGAAAAATCTTACCTCTTTTTGAAGGTGGTGGTAATGCTATTCTAAGAGTTTGTTGAGCAATTGAAGTGAACACTTCAGGTGAGCGACACGCTGCAGGACCCAAAACTCTCAAAACATAATGCATTTCTTTGGCCCCTGGACTCCCTTGGGCAATACCACTGATACCAGAGCCAACACCAAGGGAAGCTATTTTCACTACCTAAAAATCAAAAAAATTAAATTATATTTGAATACATTAAAAAAAAAAATCAATTATATATGCATGTATCTTAATTTTATTTAAGTTTTGTTTATTAAATGAAATACTTGTCTAAAAATAAATCTAGAAGATTTAATAAAAAATATCTCGTACATTCACCAATCAATTTCATCAGAATAGTGAGAGTAAATATATATATATATAAGGAAAAATAGGAGGAAATAATAGATTTGTTTTTTTTAATAATATAAACATCATTTGTATATTTTCTCTGCAAATATTATTTGTTGATAATGCTTTAAAAAAATTGAAAATAGTGAAACATGTTTGCATACTAAAAAAAAAAAAAAATTCAATTTTTTTATTTATTTGACTTCTTTCTATTTATATGGTACCGTCCCTAAATGAGTTTTCAAAGTTCTTAAAAGTGCTGAAGACTATTGACCTTTAACATTGCTTTCTGTTTTACTAGATTTCTTGAACATCACTCAAACCCAATAAATACCTAATGAAAAACAATTTATAAAAAAAATGTTAAAACACTAAGTATGGCACAAAGTGACTTTGAGGCCAAAAAGTATGGATGGACCTGGTTTAACTATCAATCCATGCCTATAGAAAATCTCCTTAGTGTTGCTTAAAAAATGTGAGGGTGCATAGGGGCAAAAATCTTTCTGAGACATACAGGCAGAAGACCTTTTATACAATAGATAAGGTTATTCCATAAATATCAGGATTTTTTTTAAGATGAATACTGGATTGCTATTTTATTTACATCGCATTGCCCACTAAGTCTAGAAAAAAAGTAGAAAATCATTTACCTTTTCCATACTGTATTTTAATGCAGATGGTTCTTCAAGTATGTGTCTAAAGATGAGTGTGACAAGAGATGTAAAGCCTTGAAAGAGTAAAGGTTGCTTTAAATGGAGTAACAGTTTGGGTCCTCCAAGTTCAGAAAACATCATAGCATATTTGTGTTCACGAGTTAGCCTCAAAATGAGACGAAGGGCAGCACTCAATGTGTTCGTACCCACTTGTACTGACAACATGCTTACCATTGAGCTTTATAAAAAAAAAAAAAAAAAAAAAATCAGCCATATGTGATGGTCATCATTACATAAAACTAGAAGAGTAATTAAAAAAAAAACATTCATAAGAGTTAAAAAATACCCATTAAAAACACTAAAAACTAGCAAAGACTTTTTTGTTTTTCAAAAGAGTATAACAAATACTTTACCTAATAAAAATGTCTTCATATTGCTACTTTTCAGAGCAAAGTAATTTATTATCTATGTTGTCTATTGAACAGTTTTGACTAACTGTTAAATCTTAAATCTCCAACAAATTGATCAAAACAATAGTTTTTAGAAGAAATATAAAAAGCTGAAACAATTGGAAAGGAAAAAAATAAATAAAAATACTCAAAATATAAATGTCAGTGTAGATATGATTTTAAAAAATATGAGTTTTTCCGCATACTAAGCCTGAGGAAGCAACTCAAAAGTGCAAGATAGTATATCAATTCCATTGATAAAATTATAATGCACACTAAGTAATGATTATCAATGTGGATATTGATATTTGCTAATTGGATTCCTTATCAAACCAAGCCAGTTTGAATATAGACTTCATTTAAAATAAATAATTTAACAAAGTAGATCCTTTTTTGATTGTTGGTTGGTTGTTTTGCTTATTTAACAGCACATCAAGTCAAAGATCCTTTTTGATCTGTGGTTTTAATGCAAATGAAATAATCAAGCCACTACATACACAATGATCTTTGTTCTGCTTGCTTCAGTAAGTCCTACAATGACAACAATCTCTGATTTGGTGTCTTCTCCAGATGAAGATGGTGGTGGTGGTGGAGGTGGGGTTAGAGCCCCAGCTGTACTACCATTACTGCTGCTACTCACAGCAGATGCAGCATTACTAGAGGTAGCACTCACTGCTGCAACATTCATTCCAGATTCTTGTAAAGACTCAACTACACCTGCAATAACAAAAAAAGTATCAATCAACAAAGCACTTTTTGTAAATATTTATGCAAATTATATTTTTCAAACAATCTTTTAGCAAAATGTTGTGAATGATATTACCATAACTAAATGCAAAATAAATGAGGATTGCATTCATTTTATTATTCAAAATGTTTTATTCTCTTGAATTTGCCAATAAAATCAAATGGGTGACATTTTCTACAGAAAAATCATGACAGTAAATGGTATGACTTGTCCGAGTTTTGCAGTTAAACAATCTATTAAATTTTCTAGGATTTAGGCATATTTGAAAATTGATTGAAACAATACCAAAATTCAGATCATAAGATTCCTACACAAGCTCAGACACTACTTAGTAATCCAGAGGCAGGATTTGTTTGGGGGGCGGGGGCTAGAACTTTATGTAGAAAGTACATATACTGAGTTCAAACAAATTTTTATTATTGCACTAAAACTTACCAGAAGCTTCAACAGAGTAACCCTTTCCAAAGGTTTTCTCTTTTGGTTGTTCTTTACCAGGCAAAGCCAACATAATTGGCCGTCTATTTCCAGTTTCTTCATTTATCTAGGAAAAGGAAAATAAAAAATTAAATATACAAATATATTTTTTAATTGAAAAGATACCAATTCAAAATTAGGTACTAGTTATATATTTTGTTAAATTTTAAAACAAAAAAAAAATCAGAATTTTACAATTTGATAGGATTTTTGAGGTAATTCACATAGGTATTTATTAGAACTTTAAATGGAATACTTAAAATTAATAATGATGTCTATGTATGAGACAAAGATTCAAATCTTTTAAAGCTATATCATTCCATTTATAAGGAATAGATTCAATTTATTATAAAAAGGAATATATTGAATCAATTATTAAAAATGATCAGAAGAAAAATATATAATTCTACTCACTTGTAGCATTGTATTGAAATGAACAGTGTATCGGCGTCTTCCTGCTTGAAACCTTGCAGGGGGGGGGAGAAAAAGAAAAAGATTTATAATCATCAAAATATCTATCTACACAAAAAGGTAAAAAATTGGAATTCACCATCACTTAAATGTGATTGCCTTTTTAAAGAGAAACTGACTGCAAAACAAACAAGTTAATTGTTTAACAACTAGAAACACAACACTAAATAGTCATTACAAGCGAAAAACAATAGGAAAAAAAATCTCCAAAATGGATACCAACTTTAGTTTTTAAAATCTCTTCATTTGAAAAATTAAGCTTTAAATAAGTTTGGCAATCCTAATTTCAGCAAGTTTTAAAGACTACACGATTATAAACATAGAATTGGATGACTGTTGTAAACACTAACTGTACAAACAAGTCATTAATAATAGAACAAGCTTGTATATAGTTTGCAATCTAATTTAATGGATGCTTCTAGCAGGCATTGTTAGTTGAATGCTTACAAGAGAGGTATTTAATGTTGCTAAACTGGTATTAAGCATTGCTCTACAACCAACCTGGGGTTGATTTCTTTTGGCAATCTGGTCTTAAGAGAATAAACATCTTAAGAGACAACAGACAGCTCCTTTGCAAAATGGTTCAAGTGTCCAACTGAAATGGAGGTCAGGATTCGATCCTTGCTGAGGATAAATCTGTCGGCATAAACTGTACTGACAAATTCTACTAATGAAACGGACCAGTTTGCATTTTAACTTCAAAAATTGTAAATATGTATAAATATATATATACACAAGCGCAATATTCACTAAATGCTATTAGCAAGAAAAACATAGAATCTATCTCAGGGTTCCTAAAAAATGCAAGTCATTAGCAATGTTTACACTCATCTATTTCCTAAATTTAAACACATTAATATCCACCACTCTTTACTAATTTTATTAAAAACCTATTAGACCTCTCTATATATAACTATCAATGATTAATGCATAATCTATAGTTTCTTTTAAATAGTGAGAGAAATGAAAAGACTATCAATAACAAATAAAGAATGTATTTCAAACAATTGTTTTCATTCAATTAAAGAAAAATCGTTTATTAAGAAAGAGGGAATGGTTAGTATTTCACCAGAAAATAAAAGGTTTAATATTGCGTGTGTGTAGTTCTAATTAAAACAACAGAAACACTTGGAATTCTAATTTGTTTTCTTTTAAATTACCACAAAAAAGTACAAGTGATTTTTCTTATTCTCCTTTTGAAATCATGAATAATTCAATTTAAGATAATTTTTTCTACAGTTAAACTTACTTCACACTAGATTCTCCACGTCTGTAGGCAACATCAATTGTCTTATTATTGCTGACACTATAATTACACCAGCGTCCACTCCGGTCATCAAACCATTTCCAAGTGTGGCAATTGGCCTGAAAGAATAAAGAATTTCAAAACAATTGCATTTTTAGAATAATATTAGTTTACAGATTGATTTTAGAAAATCAAAAGTATATCAGAAATTGGGTGGTAAGATACTAAATGTGAAACCTGTATTAGAAATCAGTCAATAACATTAAGAAATTGGATAATATAGATTTCAATTTCAAAAGACCAAATTTCTACATGAATTCAAAGTAAATATATCTTAAGAGAAAATTATCTCATCAGCCAAAAAGATACCTCAAGTAAGTTAAGACCAATCTTAAAAAAAGAAAAAAATTTCTATCTTGGATTCTTAGGATAGATTTACAATGCATGACAGCTCCCACTTGTCTGAGTATCAGGTACTGTAATCTTGTTCTCTCTCTTCATTTATTCAATGTGAGAAGGAAAGGTGATAGAGTGCCATTTCGTTGTGGATGTTGTTTTAAGTGTTCATGGCTGTGAAATGGCCATGATCCCTTGGCTTTGTAGCCACTTTGGACAGTAACTCATCAAGGTCAAAGGCAACATTGATTTACAGACAGCTGAAAGTAAATGCAATGGTTTACACCAAGATTTGAACTTGTATAATACGATTCCAGAGTTCAAGCTTTTACCAATGCTCCACCCTCCCTTACATATATATATATTTTTTTATGTGATCTTAGAATTATCTTTACAAATGTAAAACTTACCAACAAAATTTCAGCTTCAGCTTTGCGTTTTGATATCACAGCAACTTTTTCGTACAGATCCAAAAGGAGCAGAAGTGGTGCCATCCATCTAAAATTGGTTGTAGGCAATTAGAATAGATTTAAGAAAAACTAATTCTTTTTACAGACAAGATTACAAAATTCAATAAATCTGTAATGAATTTTAAAATTTGCTTCATTACTAATAAAGAGAAGGATGTCATTAAAATGTTCTAGATTGAAAACTACCAGAATATTGACAAAAAATCATTTTGCAGGTGTAAAATACAAAGATTAGAGGAAAAAAATTTGGTTTGGTTTGCTTGGGTTTAATGACCTATTAACCATTTAAGGTTATTTAAGGTCTCATCTTAATATTATTTTTATTGATTTGGGTTGGAAAAAAAAATTCTACTTTACTATCACACCCAGTATACTCATACTAACATCTATTATATATTTCAAGTTTATATCAAATTACTAAGGAAGTCTTCATAGTATTGGGATACTTTTGGATAAAAAACTTACTAGAAAAGTTCAAATTTTGAGAAATTTATAGATATAAAAAATGCAGAAATTTATGAATGTGTGTCAGTCTTCATGAATATCTTTGAAGTATTGCAGCAGGACACACTTTTTTAGAAAAATAAATTGAATTTCATTCTGGTCTAATGTCATTTCAGATATTAGAATGATAGAATTTATTTTCAATATGTCATACAGATCAGCAGATTATTTTTACCTTCAATACAATTAACATCTAGGATTATGAATTGATTTAAGATTACATTTGCCAAACAATTTTATTTTCAATGGAATTAAATACAACTTTTTGATTTAATATTTTATTAGAAAAAAAATGATCGTTAAATCCTAATTTAGTCTGATTTTCATTTATCTCATTTCTATTAAAATAAATATTAAGTCAGGTTAAAAATCTTATTTATCCATAGAACTAATAAATACAACTGTATTTTGATAAAAGATTGGGTTAATAAAATGAAAAAAAAAAGGATTAAATTACTTACTTGAGACTAACAGCTTCTTTAGAACAACACAAGTATTCCTGAGTTTCCTCTAATACTTCCACTAGAAGCCAAATAATATTGCTCTCTTGAATCACCTTGGCAGTTGGTATCATCACCTCCTGAAACAATAAGAATGTTTTTTTTTAGTTTCGGAAAACCAAGACAACAATGCCTTTGTATATACAAGATTGTTGTTTAATGGCACATCAATCTCTATGGGTCATTTTCTTTTACAAGTCAAGGCAAACAAATATTTCTTTTATATAAATTAAAAAGATACACCGAGTTTAAACAGACTCATTGCTTTTATTAGAATTATTTGATCAAAAAAAGTGATATCTAAAAATGGACTTACTTCGCAAAGTAAACTAAGCAAATGAAGTCTGGCACCAAATGCTGTAGTTTTGGGAGATTCTAAAACCAGTTTCACATCTTCACTTTTTCTACTTGCAGCTGAATGAACATCTTGAGAAATCTGTTTACCAAGTTGGAAAATCTAAGAAGGAAAAAAGGAAATGTATTTTGGAAGAAAATGCAAAAATTGAGAAATCTTTGTACAAAAATGAAATTAAGCTTTTAAACTTAAGCAACAAAATTATTTCAGTACTATTAAATAAAAAAAATATAATAGAAAACTAAATACAATTGTTTTAGAATATTTTTGATAGGTTTGTCAACAATATGAAGATAATAACAAGGATAAGTTTTTGACTGGAGAAAGGAAACAAGCTGTTACTTCCTACTAGGAGACATGTTTCTGGATTTAGTGCTAAAAACTGATATTTACAATTTAAGAGAATTTATTCATTTTTAATAAAAGGTTTCTTTTATTTCAATTTAATTTGGACCCTTTTGTCAGCAACAAAAATGGATCTACACAACAATCAGCCAAGTTGGAATTTATTTTCCATAATAAAAGATTTTAAGACATTCTAAGCATCTTTGTTAATTTTAATAAAAAGAGTTAAATGAAAAAGCAAATTTAATTTAAAATTGGAGAAATTTGAAGATTTTCAGTTTTTAAATAGAGAAGTGAATTTTGTAAATTTTTTTCTTTAATCAATGCAAATGTTTAAAAATCCAGTCTGAATAAAAGAGTTAAGAATTTAGCATCAATTATAAACTAAAAGCAAAAAGAGATTTTCTTACCTCATTGGTCAAGGTTTCCAGCATCTTTTTCCTTAATTCATTACCAGCATACTGGGACACAACCAGAACAAGATCACAAATTCTATATACAGTTTCTGGTAACTTGTCCAGTAATGACAAACACCCTAGAGAAGAAGAGAAATAAAATTTAAGAATAAAAAAGTTAAGGATTGTGACATTATATATTCTGAAGACTATAATTTTCGGAAAAGCAGGTTTTAGTTTTGGCCCATTTACAATGAATAAAAGGAACATCTAATTTAAAATGGTTATAAAATGCATTGTATACATATTTTGTATTCAGTAATCAAAAGCTTAAAATATCTAAAATCCATTATCAATTTCCCTACATTTCTTATGCTTAAAATAGGAAATTAATATAATTCCTTACATCACTAAATATTAAGATCAATTTTTAAAAAATCATTTAAATTCATAATTAATTCCTTATTCTTTTGTCAAATCATTTGATTATATTTTATTTAATCTTTTTTTACAAATGTAATCTACTGTAGAACTTTATTAGTATCATACCTAAATTTTATCAGTGATTTAATGTCAATACAGCTAAATTTTTTGAGCCTGAAAAATATTTTCAAGTTATATTTCTTAGTTAAAGTGTTTTTTAGGAAAAAAATCAGAATGACATGACAATGTATTTAGTTCTGTACAAATAAATTAAAATAATTCATGGGTAGAAAACTATCTGCATTCTGAAATATTTTTAATTTGGAACTAGATTCATTAGTAAACCTGCATATTCAGAAAACCAAATTATATTATTATTATTATTGTTGTAACTGATAGACACAATTTGTAGATGACAAATATTACAACTTAGCAACTAAGGTTAAAAAAAAGTTGAAACATTATTGATATGGTGGGGGTCGATGTTGGAGGGACAGGGCTTGGTTGGGTGTCAGTCAGTTTTGATGGTTCTTGACTGATTCCTGAAAATGAAGTAATTGATGAAATGCCACATCAATATTGTTGGGATTCTAGTCACACATGGAAGAGAAATAAAGTTCTACAACCAGATCTTTATTTTTGAGAAAAGAAACTGAAATTTTAAAGAAGGAAACCTCAACCAGAACAGTAACAGCAGAGTGCAAGGATCAAATAAGGTAAGAATAATTCAGGGCAATTTGAAGAAGACTCTCCAACAAAGAACATTAATGCCAGCCCTGAAGGTGAGAGCCAAGGACCTTGTTCAGGAGAAAGTCATGTAAGTACACACAAACTATTTTTTATAGACTTTCTCAAGCTTTTGTAAATTTACACCATTACAACTAGAAACAAGAAACTCCCATTTGCCATCCAAATAAAGACTAATATTGTAATATAACAATTAGCTAGAACTAATTCTATTCCATGTGAAATTATTTAAAAAATAGAATATTCTTAAAACAAAAAAAAAAATTACCACCTCTAAAAGATTGCAATAGTCACCAGAAAAAAATTACCTGGCAGTGCATTAGCCGAGAAATCAGCCAGAACGGAGGGATCCAACGGATCTTCCTTGTGCTGGTTTTCTTCTTCTGGTTCATCTAATTTATCATCCTTTTTCTGGTTTTCATCCTAAAAACAGTGGAAAAATAAATGGATTCAAGAAAATAAGTTTTAAAAGACAAAATGTCGATATATTGTATAATGTTTTTCCTATTAATTAAAAATTATTTCAAAGAATCAATTAAAACAAATTAGACTATTCATAAAAATATCCAATTCATATAAAATTATACATTAAAATAAAAAAATAATTATATAAAGTTGCAAATCCAATTCTTCTTTATGTTCTCCAATTATTTCTCTCTTACAATAAAATAAAATTTTATATAAATTTATTTTATGTATTATCTAAGGATTAGATTGATTAAGGTGGGAATAGGGTGGAGGAAGTCCTACCTGATCAGTTGACATAACAACATTTTCCCCAAGAGACATTGCAATTGCTCTCATCATTTGATCTTCTTCAGACATTTCAAGATCTTGACTTTGCTGAAAGAACAGAAAATGTCAATTAGACTTTAAAATGTTAGGAAAAGATAAATTTGCAATAGAGAAACCTTCAGACTTTCTCTTTATTCTATTTGGAAAACCAATTACCTAATAAAAAGTAGACAAATTAATGGAATAGGATTGCTAGCTTGGTGGGTTTTATAGCAGGTCAACCCTGTATTTGGGGCATTTTTCCTGGAGCGGCATTAAAAAATCAGGTAAAAAAACTTAGTTTAATTTGAATATAAAAATGTATAAAAAAAGGTTTTTTTTATTTTTTAATCAAATTTCAATAAAATAAAAATATATTTTAAATGATTGAAATTAGATTTAAAACCTATTATCTTTAAATATCCTTTTTTTTTCATATCCAAGTATTTTCATTTTCTTTACTTAGTGTAACACTACAATGCATATAACACATTAGATTTTTAAATTCAATAGAACGGTTTTTCTTTGAATTAATGATTAAATCCCTCACTTTTTTTCTAACTTCCTCCACCCTTGCTTGAAAAAATTATTTAAGAATATTAGGAAAGCAGAAAAATAAAGCATGTTATTTGAATTAATTATATAATCTAAATGCTCTTCATCTTAGACATTGATTCATATATTACTTACATTGCCAGCTATGGCAGGTGGCATATGGCTCAAGATATAATCGGTTGCTTGCTCCAGGGTAACAGTATGTAGAAGGGATTCCATTGCATGTTCACGACTGAAACCCATGTCAACCAACTGAAAGAAAAAAATTTGATAAACTTAAACCAAAGCTCATAGTATTCAATTATGAAACATTTTGTATTTATTTGCAGAAAAGAAAGAATTGACATTAATAAGGTTTTACTGGCAATAAGTTTTTGTCTTTCCCCATAAATTCTTAGAATATGTAAAAGAAATTTTAGAATATATGAAAAAAAAGAAGTTTAATTTTCATCATATCTTTACATTCTCAACCCAAAGACAGGAATGATTTCTGCACATTTATTGATTCAATTTTTGACAGTATTTTATATATATATATATATATATATGACACCCACAGAGAAAAAAAAAAGAATAAAGAAAGCAGATAAAATGAATTTTTTTTTACCTGTTGAAGATGATTTTGGTTTACTTCTGGTTCTTCTCTTCGGCTTTTACCATTAGCACTTGAGCCAGCAACTGCATTTTCAGCAGCTTCTTTCTCTTTGGCTAATTGTTCCTTGTAGGAAGACAAGGAAAATAAATTTTCAATTAGCACAACTTCACAGAAATATTTCACCAACATTAGAGGATTCAAATAAATGTGGAAACTAAAAAATACTGAAGGATTTAATTATTATATAACACTTTCAATGCCTAAGGGCCTAAATTGATGCTTTCTAAGTCACTGCTTAAATGATGAATGGATGTAGATAGATATCCCCAATTTTTTTTTAGCAGTTCAATTTTAAAGGCTAACTTTATACATCTGAATAGCTGTGGCATGATAGAAAAATGATTTAAATGGGCTTCTTAACATTTACATTTTTTCTTTAACTATACAACTTTTCTTCTTTCAATATTGAGAGATTATTTAGCAATCTGTAGAGAAAGCAAAAATCAAATATCTTAATTTTAAAGAATGGCTCAGTAAGGATTTATTTTTGGTTGCAGGTTCCATTCCCAATAGATTCTAAAAAGAATAATAAAAGGGCTGCCTAACAGAGCAATAGCATCAACTATGCTTAAATCACCATAGATGTGTTAACATACCCATGTTTTTTTTTTCCTTGATTTTACCCTTACTAGTTGAGAATGTACCCATGTAATAGGGCTACTTTTAACTACCTTTAGCTTCAAACAGCTAATAAAATGCATATAAGTAATGCAGTGATATCTTGAGACACAATTTAATTTTTAGGGTATTTTGGATAAATTTGGAACAAACTAATTCAATTTCTTTCAATTTAATTAGGAATAATTGCTTTGAAATACAATGGAGGTCATGAAATGAATTAAATTCATAAACTCAAGTTAAAGTAATTTTATTTTTTAAATTAAAAACTTATATTTATCTAATCTATCGAAATTTTGATTAAATTATTGAGGAAAATTAAAACCTTTTTCCCCACTAAATAGTTATTTTATAAATCCAATATTTTAAAGTTAAATTCATAAACAAAATTAATCTTGCAATTTCTATGTATATATCCCAATTTAAAGATAGGAGGAATAAAATGTATTTCTCTTTAAAAAAGTTCTTCCTTTTAATTTCAAATTTTAAATTAAAAGTTAAAAAAGAAAAAAAAATGCACCTTTTAAAAGCATACCCAAAAAATTTTTTATAGCAATTTATCTTATGCAAATGTTCAATTTTTTTTTTAACATAAGATTTAAAGGTCAGCCAGGTTTGATATATTATTGATACTGTTCTTGTATTACTAGATGTGGGTAGGTGATTTTGCAAAACAATTATTGCTCTTGGCTACTGCAAAATTTAAGATATTGCTTCTGAGTGGTCAGATACTTAAAAATTATTTCTCCACCTGGATTTTTAAAAAAAAAGCGCTTTTAAGTCTAATATCATTTTAGAGTTCTACTAAGAGTTCTTTCAGAGACCAGATGGTAAAATTCTCTCATATCTACAATAATTGACATTTCCTTTACTTACAAAGGAATTTTAGGTATGGATTCAAATGCACTAGATACAAAACCCTAGTCAAATGAGAATTAACTTAGTTTCAAACCTGCATAGTAACATTTGAAATCAATTTATAGTCATAACCATTTGAATTCAATTGCTTGAAATCATTTACATTATTTTAGACATGTACTGAATCATCATTTTTACCACAATATTTGCCCTAGTCCTAAAAAAAATAGATTGGCACTTAATATTATATTTTGATTATTGTTTGTTAAACCAAAGTTACCAGATAAAGAGAAATTATTTTTACTAACAAACTATTAAATATTTTTCATGAATAAAAATAAACCTTTATTTCACTTACATACAAACGTTGGAATATATTGTTTTAATTCCAATATACTTTAACAATTTTGAAATATTAAAAATGACCAATTAGCTAAAATTTGATACCTTAATGATGCTCTCTCCTTTGATAATATGGCAAAGGATGGCTAGCATTGACTCAGACATTCGACTTCCATAAGTTTTAAGGGGTTTTCTTCTCCATAAGTTCATCACTGCATTGAAGGCAGCCTTTAAAACAAAAAATAATTCTTTTTTAGAAAACAGGAAAATTATTTCTGGCTATTATAAGTATTGGAGTGGTTGTATATAAAAATTATGATATACCTATAATAAAACTTTTGCTAATTACTGTAGCTCTGGTTAGGTTTGACAATTTTGACTGACCTAGGGATTATAGATCACTATAATATTTTTTTTTTTTAAATATAATTACTGTTTTACATGGACTTGAAATATTGTCACATCTGAAATTGAACTCATATCAAATAAATACTTTCTTTGAGTAAAGAAATAATATAATAATTTTTCTCAAAATTTACAAGTATTCAGGAGTTAATTCAGTTGACAACGCCCTTGAGTAAGTAAATGCTTATTGATTGAATGGTTAATATTGTGTCTAAACTATAGACAACTATAAAAGATATTTATGAAAAAAATCTACCATTAATATCAAAAAGCAGAGTTATCTAATTTATGAATAAACAAAGCAAAAAGAGTAAATTACATTACAATATAATTACGACTGTTCTTTCATTTTTTATAATTCCAAAAATGTTTTACATATTTACCTTTTGGGTTGCAATCAAATATTGTACTGGACTGAAAGGGACAAAGCCTGGTTGACTTGATTTGGCTGGAAGGACATGGGGAGATTCAGTAACAGTTTTAGGGTTGACCATTTTCTCTACTAACATTAACCACGCATCAAGAAATTCTCCAGTTCCTTCTACAATATAAAGTTGGATTCAAAGATTAAAAAAATTTTTTTATCAGTATATCTCAAATCTTCTGGAGGAAGAATTGGTAATGCTATTTTCTGAATGTCAATGAATCAGTAAAAAAAAAAAAAAGCAGCATAGAGTATAGTAACAAAAAATTAGTGACATCAAAAGATCCTTTGAAATTTCTTTATAAAAAAAAGTTAATATGCTATATAATACTTGCTTTCTGATATAGGTGTTCTGTTGATTTTAAAATGTTGTCCAGTACTTAATGTTTAAATTTTATGGAAAATTAGTTTTAAGAATTTATCCTAATTGAGATCCTGCACAACTTAAGCAATTATGACTCATCAATATTGAAACTATTGTTAAATTTTTCCAATCAAATACTTTTAATTTAAAGAATTAAAGTCATAATTGGAAAAACTTTTAAAAACACTATCAATTAACTAGTTCTTAAGATAGAAAGGAATATGTGTAAAGCACTTATTTACAAGAATGTAAAAGGAACTCAAAGTAACTTACCTGGAAGGTCAGGGTGTTCTAATCCTTCAGAAGCAGGGCATTTGCCACCCATAGTCAAAGCCCAATTAAAAGAACTGAAACAATAAAAATTAAACTTTAAATATTCCTACATTCAATTTTTCATACTTTAAAAAAAAATCCATTAAGGTAAACAGATTCACATTTCACCGTACATTTCTCTGTTTTAGTTTGTTACAAAAAAACAAAAAAAATTAAAAAAAGCAACTTCAGAGATAAAAGAACAGGTCAAATGCTTTTAAAACCAAGCCAAAGCATATTTTACAATTAAATTTTTGCAAATGATTTTAATTATTTAAAATTTAACAAACAATTTACAGCAAATATTTTTTCAAAAGTTTTAAATAACCCTACCAAAAAAGTGTGAGTGTATGTGTGTATATAATGTATATGTGTGTGTGTGTAATATGTACGTGTGTGCGTATGTAATATATGTGTGTAGCGGTCGACGTGGCTCAGTGGATAGACAATCGAACTTCGGAACCGTACTACGTGGGTTCGAATCCAGTTGTTCTGTCTACGTTCAAATGTTGACTAATACCCTTGGGAAAGGTATGAAGCCAAATCTTCCCTCTAGCTATGGGTTAAATGGTGCAAGACCTCAACGGTGGATGTGGCGGATGATGTCTACAATAACACAACGGCACTGAAGGCAGATGAAGGCTGCAACAGAGGATGACCTCCAGTCCTCGTGGTTCTCTCTATGCCATTAGAACCAGGTCCTTCTCTGCCAAGGGGCCGTGTGGTGACTGCAGGTGCATTAGTCTCCCCACGTTAAAAGACCTCACACGCAGGCGTCTTCCCGAAATGGTCCACAGGGACCAAAACGGAGGACAGTCATACTCGAACACGAGTGACCGCCGATGATATGTGTGTGTGTGTGTTTTACCTTATGTAATATCTTAAAATTGGGATCACTCTCTAAAATAAAATGGCCCTAAAAACAAATTCACATATGTATGAAATTAAAAACATAAATATAATTATTTTTAGTATAATTTTTGTTTTTGTAGGAGTATTTAACAAATAAATATATTCCATAAAATGTTATACCATGTGGAAACTTATAAGAACAATCTCTATATAATTTAAAATTGTCTTAAGATTTCAGTAAAATTCCTACTCACTCAAAAAAGGCTGCTTGTGCTCCAGAGGACAGGAATTTTTGTAGCATCAAATGGTAAGGTGATTTTTTATCATCAAATAACATTGGGGAAAGAAATCCAACACAGCAGACCAAGAACGTTAATCTGTAGAAGAAGAAGAAAACTAAGTCACAATAAAAAAAATTAAAAAAAATGGATTTACAAAAAAATAGATCAAAATGAGCACCAATGCAACCCCAGAACAAGGCCCAGCAAGACTTAATATTAAAGTCTAGTCAATAGTTTTTTTTTACTTTAATCAAAAAATAAACTGGAAAAAACTTTTTTTTTCCTTTTGAATGGGGGGGGGGAGTTATATTTGAATTAATTGTTACTAGCATAATCTTAGACTTCAGTTTACTGTTAACAAGTTTTAAAATGAAAAACAAATATGAAGTGTTGTGAATTGATAAAAATGAAAAACAGAAGATGATAAAAACTCACCTAAGTTTTGGAACTGGAGAGCTTGGAGGTGGCACCCAGCTAAATGCATTGGCCAACAGTTTCATGAGAGCTTTTGCTACAGCCTGAGCAGCAGGAGTTGGATTAGTTGGTGTGGCAGGCATTTGGTGGTTACGCCTCTGACGAACAGGGGTGCCAACACACAGTTTTACTAGAAGACTGAAAAGCTCTGCTAAGGCTCGACCTAATCGTGAAGTCACAGAGAGCAAGGGTTTTAGCTGTTTTACCTGAGCCTGTAAAGTGGGGCACAACTTAGATTTTTTTACTTCTTTATCAGAACAATTTACTTCATTAGTCTCCATAGGTGTCTCTTGGTTTTCTGATGTGGTCAGGGATTCGAGGGCAGCACTTACACCATTGCTTCCCATTTCATCACTACTGTGCTTCAGAATAGAAGCTGAAACAGTGCTATTGCTAGGAACAGAAGCAGAGGTACCATTCTCAGAAGAGCTTTTGTCATCTTTATCAGTTTTCAAGTCTTTCGGCATAAGTTTCTCGAGGTCTGCACGACCAAATTCACAATCAGCTGGTAACATGTCCTCAGTACAAAGAGCAAGCAGAACCGTGCTTTCCCAAACAAGAGAACAATAAAGACGGCTCAATCCAGTCAAAACTTGAAGCCCTAACTCTGAACCCCAGTGACTCACAGAAATTGTACGGATATCACTCTAGAAAGAAGAAAAAAAAATATTTATGTTCAGAAAAAGAAAAAAATATATATAAATAAGAGAGTTTATATTATTTGAAAGTATTTTTGAATTATTGAAACTAAGAATTTTTAAAATCACAATAAAACATAGCATTCAGTTATCCAAATTTTAAATATTTCAAGTAGTAGGCAAACAGGGCAAAAGATCCAAATCTATGAAATTAAAGAGAGATAGGTGTGCGTGTGTGTACAGTTGAAATATTTTGGTCTAATAACTATTAAGGTATGCCTGCAGACGTTTAAGCTGAAGGATGAACAATCTCAAACAATCACAGAATAACAGAACAGAAAAGAAAGAAATTATAGAATCTGCCCAAAATTTTTAGTTTCAACTAGATTTCTGTACTAGAAGGACATAACTAGTTGCTACAATTGGATTATTTTTAATGGCATTATCATTATTACTACTTTTTCAAAAACTGGAATTGCTGCTAAAACTTTTATTGGATCTGTTACTATTTAGATTAATTTCTTTTTCTCTATATTATGAAAAAGGCATTCTTACTTTATGCAATATCTTAAAATTGGGACCACTCTAAAATAAAATGGCCCTAAACAATAGATGCATGCATGTATGAAATTACAAAATGGAGAGAATGCCAGCCAGATGCTAAATTAAAGAGCAGACATTACCAAGTCACTTACCTGACCCATTCGACAGACATGAGCAAACATCATGACATATGCATGGGCAGCAGAAAGAGAGTGCAACAGAGGTGTTGCTTGCGGGCAATAAATAGCATCAGGGATGTGGGAGGCCAGAGCAAGTTCTCGGAGCAGAAGGGAACCACCTGGTTGAGGCAGTGGCTTATGCAGATTTTCCAAACTTTCCAATACTTCATTCAGTCGAAGAAGGCCCTTTTTTAACACCTGTGGTTCACGTGATAAGGTCTATAAATAAATAAATAATTCTTTTTTAATTAAATGAAAAAAAAACTACATAACATTACGTAAAGCTTAAACCGATAAAAAAAGCATCAAGATAATGTTGATTAAAATAAAAAGGTAGGTAAAACAGCTTTAAATGTTTAAAGCTTAAATGTTTAAAGCTTAAGTGTTTTAAAAAAAAAAGCTTAAGTGTTAAAAAACAAAAATTTAGAAATTAAAAATATTTTTCATACAATTGATTATAAAGTGTTGTATAAAATGTGTTGGTCGAATAATTTATAAAAAAAATTCTTACATCAATTATTAATAAAAAAAATATTTTTTGATTGCCTTGACACTTATTTCAATGTATTCAGCAGAGAACAAGATTGTTTTTTGCCAAGAAGAAAACAATTTTTTTTAATGAATTTTCTTTAACATATTGCTCAATTGGAATATGTTCATGAAAATATGAAAAAGATAGAAACCAAAACTATTAAATAGTATTAGATTTTTAAATATTAAAAAAAAAAAAATCTCATTTTAGATTAACTTCACTTAAAACATGATTTATTTTATATAGAGTTTGACAGAATATTTTATTTTCTAGTAAAAGACAAAAAATAAATATGAAGAATACTTACTAAAATAGCCTTACACACACTGGCAACAGCTTGACATGCAGGGGATGTAGGAAAATCTATGGGGAGGTTTGGAAGACCTAGAATTCCCATCAAAGGATAGAGACCATTCTGTGTGACAAATTCACGACAATGATCATCTGTGGTGTTATTACTTAAGATGGCTTCAACAAATTTCATCTGTAAAAAAGATAAATAAATAAAAAGGTATTAACTTTATTTTCACAAAAATTTTTTTAAATATACAATTATTAAATAAAAACAGAAAACAAAAATAAAAAATATATAAACAGTTAATACATGCTTATAAAGGAAGACTTCAACATTCTAGAGATAGATATTAAAACAAATTATAAAAATTAATAAATACTTACTACATTCAAGATATAATCCATTAAAGGTATAGCAAGTCTTTCCTGAGAATTCCTGAAGATATAAATCAGAGAAATATTTCATTATCTTAAAAATTAAGTAGGTAGGTTGTAAAGGTAACAATAAGGACACCAGACAAAAAATGAAATAGATGTTATGTACAATTCCTTAATAATTTAGCTTCTTTTAAAGCCAAGAAAGTTTGAAATTTGTAAATAAAAGATGGTTGTAAATTTAATGAGTTAATTTGAAAATACTACAAAAATAGCCTGGAAATAGTGAAATAACTTACTGAGCTTGCTGCTCGGTAGCTAACAGCTGTTTCGCTCCACTGCTCTGACTTGCAGTGCTGGCCATATCATCATCTTCGTCATCCTCATCTGACGACCCACCTCCATCAGGAGGTTGAGGAGATCGGGGAGAGGCATTCTGTGATTGTTCTGCTTTTGGTTGAGGTTTTTGACAAATGTATTTCAAATCTTGACCCATTGCACACACTTCCTCAAGTAGCTACAAAAGAGGAACAAAAGAATGCAGAAAATATTAGAAATTACAGAACATTGTAGAAATGAAAAAATATTTTCCATATAAACTTTAAAAAAAAACATTTTAAATAACATTTTATTCTGACAAATATTTCTTTAATGTAAGAAATCAAAGAGAAACAACTTTCTTAATATTCTAAATATCCTGAAATGATTTTTTACGGGATTGGGAATTTTGAAAAAATTGTTCATAACTAAGTGTAACACTCATGACATGAAACTACAAATAAAATACCCAAAAGTCATGCTAACTTTATTAAGTAAATTCTTTAAAAATAAAGTACTTAAGGTTTTTTTAAACTAATAAATTCTTTATTTAATAAAAAAAAAAAAAAAAAAAAAATGAAAAAGTATAGAAATTTTATGAGAGTATTCAGCAAACATTAAAAGAAATTATGTGTATAAATGTTGAAAAAAGATTGTTTTAATGATGAAAGGTAAAGAGGCATGTTTTTTTGTTTGTTTTTTTTTTTAAATGAACAAAGGTTATTATTACCTTTTACAACTATAAACCAAGAATGATGAAGAGAGAGAATTTTATTTTAAAAAGGTAATAATTACTTTAATTGTAGCTTTAGTAGCATCTGTCCTGAGTGATGGTTGATGTCGCATTAATTCATCCATTGCATTACCAAGATTGCTGGCCGTGTCTCCTTAGAAAAAAAGAAAAGTAGAAAAATTTCAAAAGATATTTAAAATTAAATCTTTATAAATTTCTATTGGGATGCCAATTTTAAATGCAAATTAGATTTCAATTTAAAATACAAACAAAAAAATGCTATGGTTTTGTCAAAAATAATTTTATCATTCAAGCTTTCATATTAAATTTAAAAAGCCCTTAATTTTAGAGGATTAATTACTCCAGTCAAACAATAGAATTTATTAAAAATTTTTTATGTCTGTTAGAAATTTTAAAGAAATATGTGTATTTAAGAGAACTCACCAAATGGATCTGAACTGCGGCGCCGACGCATGGCAGGCAAATAATCTTGGGAAAGAAGTACCTTAAAGAGGCGATCAAATGGGCGACATTGAACAAAAGCTTCTAATCCCCTTGCATTCAAACAAAGGGCACTGAAAACATTAGGTAAAGAAGCAAGTACTTCACGGGTGGCAGGTACCTAAAATAAAATTAGAAACATTTTCTTTTAAAATAATTTACTAATAATTTTTTTTTTTAAATACAATAAAGTTAAGGTCTATTGAAAATCCAAATTTATTATAATTCAGGATTTTATATATAATCTAATTAATTAAATCAGAATTATGAATTCTAAAATAACAAAACCAAGGTCTGTGTAATTTTTTTTTCAGTAAACAATAGAAAAGCTTAATATTAAATTGTTCAGAAACATTTTAACCACAATACAAAGACAAAAGATTCTAAGACCATAAATTTTAATGAATTTATTTAAAAAAATGTATAGTTGGTTTAATAATAATCTAGTTGCATATTTTGCTCAATAAAAAACAATCCTTTTACATTCAGTAATTCAAACAAAAATGACAAAATACTTAAGACATTTTTAATAATTAAACCAGTTTTTATAGGAAGTAGTACAAATTACTGAATTATAATTTAAATTAGTTTTCTTAAAAATCATAATAGATTATTATGCAAAACAATTTTTAAAAAATTCAATGAAACATTGATAAATATAGCCTAAAACACCAATGACAAAAAAATAAAGCAAATTAATCTATGTTGTAAGAATTTCTAAATTCATTTTAAGCACAATGAGCATATTGTATACAAATATTTTTATGAAGTAACAGCATTTGAAGCTCAATAGCTTAGAAATGAATGCAAAGAAAACTAAAATTAAAAAAAATTAAAGCATTACATCTTTAGTCAAGAGAGCATGAAGTACAACATCTGTAAGGCCATTATCTTGGAGTGATGACAGCAGGGACGGCTCTTGGAACACAAAAACTGTAACAACATCAGTAGCTGGGGAAAAAAAATCAACATAAAAATTTGGTAATGAGATTTTATAACAACTTGTTTGCTATTTAGAAAAAGAACTTACAAAATATTTCTCATAAATTAAAGTGCATTAGTTTGATAGGCCAATAAACTAATTAACCAATCTATCAGCTGCAAAGTGCTTTTGAACAGGCCAAAAATTCCAAAATAAATTTTGTAGGTATATAATGTTAAAATCATATAGAAAAATAGATTCTGGAGGACAAAAGATCACTTGTTAAAAAAGATACACAGACTGGATTGGTACCATTTATAACTTTTTGAGTTAAAAGTTAGACAATAGGAGGCATTACTTTTGGAGAAAACTTTGTATATTTGTTAAGTAACATCAAAGAATTGTTTAAATAAGGTGTGAAGAGACACTAATTTAACAAGGAGTGATAAAAAAAAAGAATTAAAGGTAAAAGACTTACCTAACAAAAACAATGATGGCCCATAATACTCAGCATTACTGATAATATGTTTCAAAGACTGTGGCAGGGAACCATCCATTACTGAAATTCAAAACCACATTTCATTAATATCCTCAAAAATACACAAATGTATGGAAGGAAGGAATGTTTAAAATTTGAAATTAGAAATACTTACAATGCCTAATACTTTCAGAAAAGGAACTATCTGGAATGGCTTTCTTTAAAAAATTTAACATTGATTTTAAGAGGGCAGCTCTTTGTGGAAAGCATTGTACACCTGAAACAAAAAACATTTAGGAAAAGTTAGGAAAATAATTCTTCAAGAAATATCTTTTTCTACATAAAATTGAAAAAATTTTACTTAAGGTGCCATTAAATTTTTATTTCTTTAAACATACAAGCAACAAATTATTTATATTAAAGCAGAAGTAGATGGATATTTTTAAAAGCAAATAATTTCTTAAAGTGACTATATAATAATAATAATAGAAAAACAAATACAAAAATCTATTTATAATATTTAATTGAAAGTAGGTTAATACTCATTTATACATCAAGGGAATTGAAAAATCATACCTTTCCCAAGAGCATTTGACCAAAAGAAATACAACAAAATGAAGATAGATGACAAGAGAAATGCTAACTAAGGATTTCAGAGAGTAGTAGTAAAAAAAAAAAAAAAAAAAGCATGATAAACCTTGGCACCACATATGCGTTTATAGCAAAGTAAAATCAAATTTTTAAAAAAAGTCAATAACCGACCCGGTTTTCCAACTTTTAATTCCTGAATATCAACTTTAGGTGAAGCTGTTCCTGAGGTGGAAGCTTCAATGCTGTCAACTTGTCGGATATTGTCAGTTTCCATGGCTGATGGAGACTCAGGGTTAATATCCATTGAATTATCATGAGATTTAGCAGGCCTAATCACAAAGGGCTGCTCTTTTCGACACACATTCACCTCATGCTGAAGAAAGAAATTAAGACATTTTTCCATATCTTTTTTTTTTTTTTTTTTTTTTAAGTCATATAAAAAAAAATCATTACTGATATAACATTAGAAAGTTCAAATACTTAATAACAGTAACTAGTATTCTTATTGTTTGGTGGAAGTCAGATTTTTCTATAATGGTTAAGGTAACTAGTTTTTGTGGTTTTAAGAGCAAATAAAAAAATCTTTCTATCAATTGAAAATATTAAACAATTATACAATATAAAAATGAGTAATTTTACAGTTTAAAATACCATCAAAACTTTAAAATTATTGAGTATGAAAATAGTTTAATAATTCTAAATGTTGACTGTCTGAATTTATAAAGTGGAGTTATTATATTTATTCAGGTTATTCGGACTTTTACTCTCATCTTAAGGGCTTCACGAAGAGGAGGTCTGAATAAATCTAAAGACGGTAATCTATTATGAAGAGGTTTTTCTATAACTTTACTTACCTCAAGTCTATTTAGAAATGCGTTTAGACCACCATGGCCTTGAAAAGCTGCCATGTCCATGTTGGTGATGAGATCTACAACTCGTACAGCTCGAGTCACAAACTAAAATTTAAAAATTTTTATTTAGAATGATGAATTAAAAGAAAATTTACTTATAAAGACAAAGAATTTTTCACTAACTATAAGGTATCAATCAAATAATTACTGTATATATGTGTGTAGAGAGCAGACCACTCAAATCAGGCTTAATATCTTAAGTATAAAATATGCAAATTGTCTATGAAAAGAAAGTGAGAAATGAAAATTTGATGCTATCCTAAGTGTTGTTATGCAAGACTTTAACAATAAGTTGGTTGGTTGGTTGTTTTGGGGTTTTACGGCATATCAACCTCTTTAGGGTCATTTAATGCCATTATGGTGTTTTG
>JAUZSX010000016.1:570391-583418 GCA_034780655.1 Idiosepius hallami | reverse complement strand
ATTTTTTGGTTTTCTTTTTTGGTTTTTGGTTGGTGTTCATGTAGTTTGTTTTTAGTGAATGTGTTCCATTCTGTTTGTTAACAATAAGTAGATCAAACTTTTTACAAATACCTGTATGAGGTTACATGATGATGAGGTTACATGATGATGAGGTTACTTGATGATGAGGTTCTTTTCTCTCAAGTCAATAGCATTCTATCAAAGAATCTTTAAGTATTGATAGTTCTATCCCATTTTTCATGTTGTATTTAAATGTAAATCCTATTAAGTACAACTATTTACATGCTAAAAGATTTAAAGGTTTGCATTTTTTTTTTGTTTATAACAAAATGCAAATGCACCTTGGTTAGGAGGGAGAGGGCTAAAATACCAATTTATATATAGAAATATATGGTATTTATTGTTCAAATTATTGTATCATTTATATATTTCCTTTGCATTGTTCTTTTGATTTTGTAAAACAAAAAGTGTAGTTGCTTTTAAGATATTTCAGTGAATGTAAGGAATTTTTTTTTTTTTACTTAATCTAGTGTTCTAGCTGAGACATTTTTAAAATAAAATAAAAATCCTCAATAATCTCAAATTCTCTGAAGCTGTCAATAATTTTTTGTTTGAATAATAATAAAAAGTAAGCAAATAATAATAGTTTAACATTTTAAACAAGAATTAGAAAAAATAAATGTATATATCAAATGGATTACTTCTAACCTAAACATCAAACAAGATATTATGTGAGAGACTTACAGTTATATGTTCCTGGCCTTCACCATACCAGTTAATCACTTTCAACAAAGATTCCATCATGCCGCATGATACCAAGGCTTCTCCCCCTGAATATAAATTTAAGAAATATAAATTATTCTTTAAAACTAAAGAAAAGAAGAGAGAAAAAAATTAGAAGAATTTTAATTGAACACAAAGGAAAATTTTCCTGACTTAAATATTTTTAACTTGAAGAGCTACAAAAATTCCTTAATTGAACAAAAAAATCATGAAATTCTAAATTTGCTTTTAATGCTTGATTGCTAAAAGTTCAACAGAAAGCAAAACAATTGTTGTAAATATCAGATGATTTCTTAAGATGAACCCTAAAATTAGGGGGGTTTTTTTTAGTAAGAAAGATAGTCCCTCAAATATATATTTTAACATTTTCAGCTTAAGAGATCAAAAAAGATTTTGATATTTAAGTAACATTCTTGAATTGTCAAGAAAAATGCTAGACTCACCACTCTCATAACTGGCAAGGTGATAAAGAAAAGAAAACAACGCTGTGGCAAACAGTTGTGGGAATGGAGTCATGTTAGGATCTGGAAAAAAAAAGCATTCAGAAAATAATTAAGTAACAGGAAAAAAAATTTTTTCCATATTTAATGGATTCAACTTTTTAAGGTCATTTTAATGTTGAGAACAATTATTTTTGATAAACCTTATTTTGTACAGTGTTTTGAATAGTACAATTTTACCTTATAATCCATAGTTGGGGGGCATATAGTGATTCATACCTTTCCAAAGGGTAATAGTTAATATGTAAACGTAAGGACTGATTTGAACTCGCATGTTATGATTCTGAAGTCTGACTGCTGATCCACTGCACCAAGTGGACCTCCCAAAATTTATTATGAAGACTATACTTAAAAAACAGTTAAGTTTGTTTTGTTTTTCTAATTGAATTTACTAGTTAGAAAACAGATATTCAGAGGTAAACACTGAAATTCCATGTATTTAATACTTCATTTTAACTTAATTTGATTGTAATTACAATTTTTATTATTTGTATAATCATTTAGAACTGATAAAAATCAAACTTTTCTTTTAGTTTTTGTTTTAACACATTTGAACTTTTTCAGGTTATTTAATGTTGAGAACAACCATTTTATGATAAACATTCTTTTTATTCATGGTAATTTTTTTTAATAACTCAATGTGCACTATTCAACCCATAGCGGGAGGGAATATTTATCTTTTAGCAACATTTCATATATAAAGGCAACAACACAATAATATAACTTACCTATCATACGCTGTATACAGTTTCTTACTAAAACTGGCAAGAAGCCATGATAAAGAGATGCTCCTGTGGCATCAATGATTGCATTTAATCTGTGGGAAAAGAAAGAAAAAGAATTGACACAAACCAAACTAAAAAGAAATTTCAGGAAATGAATTTAGGTTGTGGATTTCACCAAATCTATAGACGGACAATTACTTACTTTGGGTTTCTCTCTAAGTGTATTATTGAAGTTAGTGTTCGCAGAGCAGCTGCCTTTATGTCCTACAAAATAAATTCCTTTGTTAGATTGAATATATAAAAATGTTACCACCCTCAACCCATAAAAATAACAAAAAAAACAAAAAAACAAGTTGTATGAGAATTTCAGGTTTATTTTTTATTTTTAGATTTAGACCAAGAAATTAAAAAGCTATACACATTTAAGGTTGCTTAAGTATATATTTTGGTTTGAATTATCTTTCTAAAGTTTGGTTTGAATTCCTTGTTCAACCATTTGTATTTATTTAAAGTCATGTAAATTTCGTGGTGAGATTTTATTTATTTGTAATAGAATTTATGGTTTGATAAGTTGGTTGAAGTTTTACAGTTTAGATTTTATATGATAAAAAAAAAAAAAAAAGATTTTTATTGCCCTATTTTAAGAAAGTTGAAACTCCTGGATAATATTGGATGAACAAATGATTCATTTGCATTAAGTACAGACAAAACATTTAATTACATTGAAAATGATGTTATTTTCTCATTTAGAAATTTACTTTGCCTACAATTAACACTGATTTGAAGGACTTTTCTGAGATTTAATACTTAAACTTTTCTCAAGGAAAAAACAACAATGGATTTTTTTAAACTGTAGCCTGATTTTAATGAATTTAATTTTCAAGCAAAAGATGCACAAATAATGTTTTTAAGTAGTATATGTCTACCGTAAGTAAAAGGATACTATAAATTAAGATCTAATTAAAAATGATTACTTAAAGATACTTGATGAATAAAATATTTATATGACCTTAAAATGTAAATCTTTGAAAATTTAGAAATGATAACAAGTCCACAAAATACAAAATGATGTGGATTAATAAAAACTTTCAACAAAGTAATGGGAAGTTGTTTTGATTATTTTGAATTAATGAAACCATTACTTACTACAATGTCCATGTCATTAAGTTCTACAATATCAACCAGTTCTTCAATAAGACCGGGATATAATAAAGCATTCATGTTATCTTGGATGGCATTTGAATAAACTGAAAGAAAAAGAGGAACGATTAGGTAGAATGACACCTAATGTAAAAATTATTTTTTAAATGCTCAGTGCTTAAATTGTAAAATAACGAAGGAGAAATAATGGTTATGTCATTAAATGGCCACTTTAAGACAAGTGATGTCATTGATGACATCAAATTGTTCCAGAAAGTTTGATTAAAATAAGAAAAAAAGAAAACATCTTATCACAACAAGAGAGAACGTGTCAACAAAGCAGTGAAGACCCAGAATGAAATAGGTCAGAGCCTGCACATCAAGATTTCACAGGACCTGTTAGTAGGTTTTAACTTTTAACTACCAACAAGCCCTCATGCAAACCCTAACCAGAGCTAGGTGAAAAGAAAGAGTACTTTCTGCATGCTCACAGCTGATTGAAAATAAATAAAACAGCATTTATGTCTTCTGATTTTTATTAGCAGTCTTATTTGCAAATTTATTTAATTAACATAAATTTTTTTGTCCGATGTTACAAAATTTCAATGAAAAAGATTTTTTTCAAATTAGGTAAAAATTTGAAAAAGTGGAGAGCCATGTATGGAAGAAATATCAAATGGACAGTTAGATTTTATTTAGATATAGATGAGTTCTAGTGATTAGAATAGAGTGAAATACATCTCAGTTTAAAACCCACCAAGTACAGACAGTGCTTGCAACCTGGCTTGCACACATTGTATCCTTGCTTCGTATTTTGAGAACAGATAAGCCAGTCTGATGTGTGTATATAGAAGCATCTAAAATGAAAAGGAACAAAAACAGTCAGTAAAAATCATTAACATTTAATTATTTATTTATATATATATATATATATATATATATATATATACTAAACTCAAAACAGTAAGAATTCTTCAAATATAATAATATTGAAATAATTTGTTACCTGTCTGTCTTCTGGAATATTGAAACTATGGATTAGTTCTTCCATAATATCTGATGGCATCTTCCCACATTTGTCCACACTTTCCATATGAATGCAGGTGACAACATTAGCAGAACCCTGAAAATATAATAAAATGAAAATTTATATGGAATAGCAGGGAAGGGTGTGGAAAGTAAGGGGGAGATCAAACCAAACAAGTGTCTCATACCAATAAAAATCCCACACAAAGTATTTTCAAATGCTCTGGCTTTTTCAAATTTGTTTTATAAATTATTTAGATTTTCAAGTTGAGTAAAAAGAACAATATCCATTGGAAAAAAAAAAGTTTTTAACGAAAAGTGATTACTAAAATTTTTGCTAAAAACTTAATTTAGAAATCTAGACAAGGAAAAATAGAGGATCCTTACCTTTTTTCCACTTTTGTCATCTTTGTTTTCAGCATAAAATTCAAAATGTAAGGTAGTGGCACTAGGAGAAAAGTTCTACAAAAAAATAGTTGCAGCAAAATTAAATATTTTACAGCATATCAGACTCATTTAATAAGATTTTCTAAAATGAAAACTAATAATAAAAACTTAAAATAGTTTTTTTAAAAAATTTGTGTTTCAAATAAAAAATTCTTCACCTTTTGATAAATGTATTTTTGAGAAGAAAAACTTAGATGCAAAACCCCTAAATTCAACATTTAACCCTCATTTTTTTTTTCTTTAATTGACTGACACTGTTAAAAAGTCAATAGTATAAATATAATGAAAATAAAAATAAGTCTCATAACATAAAACTTTTTAAGTACATACTGAAACTGGAATATTTTTGCAGCAATCTGCAAGACCAAATCCATTTTCTTTTCCTCCCCAACTCTGAAAAGAAAAAATATTTTAAAGCAATTGAAAACAGGTATTTCTAGAATCTTTAGAAACAGATTTTAATTGTTTTCTTTTAATACAAAAATTCTGTTTAGCCTCTTGAAAATCCCTGAAGTGGGTCTGACATTTTTAAAACTAACTGAATATATAAAAGATTTATATTTAATGAAAAACACAATACATAGTAGAAAGGATTTCGTACATGTACTTATTCACACAAATTCACTTTAAAATGAATTTTAGATTCATTAGAATAAACAAAGTGTCAGATTTAGAAAAGGGTTATAAAGAAAAATTTAACTTTTATATATGTAAAACACACATGATCATGATAGCTGAAATATAAACAAGTTTTATGTAAAACTAGCTTAAAAAAGGAAAAAGGAGAAAATTATGCTAAAAAATGTTTAGCAAATTAAATTTGAGTATCAATTATGATTTCAGTAAAATCTGTAGCTTGTTAAATTATTTTAAAAGTTACATTTTTTGTGCAATCAAATCACTCTGCTAACCTGCTATTAGATTTTATTTTTTTACATCTATCAATTTTAATTTCCAAAAAATTAAATGACAAGATACCTAAATAGAAAAACAGAATTAAAATAAATGAATGGAGAAAGATAACTATTTTGTCGAATTATTTTTGTTGAAAAAAAGCACAAAATCAATCTAGTTATTGGCAAGTTTTTTTGATTTTAGTAAATCCAAAGTTTGTAAGAGAATTTGTTTTGTTTTAACCTTAGCACAACCCCTTCCGTCTCCATCCATTTTCTTAATACCCTTTTTATTAATAGAAAAGTTTACTGTGAGCTATAAAAGAACTAAATTAATTTCTAAAGATTGATTGACTGGATTTCATGCTAATGCCAACATATTTGAAAACGAAATGCTATATTATTGCAGTATGTACAGGAATCAATCCATTTGGTTGATCAAGATTTTTAAGAAAAAAAAATTTAAAAGAAAAAAAAATGCAAATTTAAACCTACCAGAAAGGTTTTAAATGTAGATACATGAACAAATCAAGAATTATAAACAAATGGAGAAAAAAAAATAATTTTCTAAAATTGTCATGGGATTTCAAATCAAAAATCTAACTTACTTCAGCTAAATGCGTCAGTCGGGATATTAAAGTCTGCTTCTTCTCTATACTTAGTCTTGTAATGAAATTGGAGCGTTTTCTAAAGTGAAATAGAAGAAATTTAGAGATTAAAAAACAAGAGTCAACCTCAATAGAAAAATCTTCAAGATAAATATTAAGGTTAGAAAAAAAAAATTAAAACTGGCTTATTAATACAGCAAACTTACTCCAAAGACAATGCAACAGTAGTCCAATTTCTTGATTTTTTTAATTAAACGAGTTAGAAATTCTGACAGAATTAAGTTGGTTTGGTTTCTAGAGTTTAACAACCATTTAGGGTCTCAGAGGTTTTATGGATAATTTTTTCAGTGTTATTTTTCTTGTTGTTTTGTAATGTTTGGTTGTGGGATTTAGGGTTTAAGAGAATTGGTTGTCTGAGGTTTTTTTGGGTTTTTTTTCAGTTGTTTGTAGTACGATTTCTGTAGTGATAAATTCAGTTAGGTGGTAATCAGGGTGTTTTTGGTTTTGGTAGTTTTAAATTAGTATTAGGGTTTTATTTATTTTTTGGTTAAGCAGATGGATTTTTATTTCAGAGAGTAGGTTTATTTCTTAAAGAAAGGATATTGTTTTAGTTGGTTTTGTTGAAGATGTTAGACGCATAGTATTTATTACAATATGGCATAAAGTCAATGTGTGTAGTATGTGTTTGATGGTAAATGGTTCTTGGCATGCTATAATTTTTTTTTTTTTTGGCTTGCTATGTATTTTTGTGATTGTCATTTGTTGAAGATTATTTTTTTGATTTAAGGTTTATGGTCTGTTTATGGTATTTTGATGTTTTAAGATATTTGCATTTGTAGCATTTTTTGCTATTTGATCAGCTCTTTTTGTTTCTGGTTAGGCCAATATGGCTGGGCATCCAACATAGTATTATGTCATTGAGGAAGTTTGTAAAAATGATGAATTTGTTGTGTTTGTTGTTGTTGATTAGAGCCAGATTGACGGCAGTTATTTCAGCACTGTATATGGATGCAGAGTTTGTTAATCTTTTTTTTTTTTTAATTGTCATGGAAGGACTTTGGAGGTTGTGGTTTTATGAAGTGGGTTAATATTTATTTGCTGTGTTAGTTCTTTGATATGTAAATGGGAAGATTTGATTGCTTTGTTTCTTTGAAATAAAGTTTTATGTTGAGAGTTGAAAAGAGTTGTGTGCTGGCTTCTGTGAGCTTGATTTAAACAAAAACAGTCATCTGTAGACCTCATATTAGTAGCAATACATTTTACTTGTGATACTTGGCAATTAATGGCTACAATAATCAGTAGATATAAGCTGATTGATAATTAATTATTGTTTTGATTTTCTATTAATAGAAACATTCTTGTATCTTTGAGAAGATAACATCTTGCAATATTTCAGTGTTCACCTAATTGCAAGGAAAACATTTATGGCTTGTAACAAGGTTGAAATATCATATTTTTGTCAGAACAATAGATTTACTTCTCCATTCAGACAAAACCATTTTTAGAGTAATCTATGATTAACCAATGAAATTATATGCCTATATTAAATGGGGTCTCCTAAGTAATGCATAAGAAAACCTTCTTTGAACAAACCATTCTTTTATCTTTTTATTCTTCATTGAAATAAATTTAGATTAAAAAACTCTCTTACAAGAAAAATAATATTGTTTTGCCTTGTTTAATCAAAGAACCTAATCCTGAAATTAATTCTCTAACAGATTAAGTGCTGACAATTTAAATGTTTCATTTTGCTAATTTTTTTTCTAGCAAGGAAAATACACATATATAGAATTAGATTGAATGTGCATATTCAATTCCATTTTATTTTATTTCATATGATATGTTCAATTTTCACAGTTTAAAAATGAAGATCAAATTGAAATGAAGATAATAGTCTTTTTACTTTTTTTTTTATTGATATACTCTGAGTGATGAAAGCATCTTTTGCAACATTTTTATCTGTTACTTTTGTCGGTTGGTTTTAAATTTGTCATATTGTGATTTTAAAATGTGCTATGTTTGCATTGTGACAATGGTCAGAACTTAAAAACTAAACAAAATATTTCCATAATTTTTCTTTGTATGGAGGTGTACTTTTAGATAAATGAACCAAATTGAATCCTAGCTATTTTCAAAATTTTGGTTGCTATTACTTTATTATTACTTTATTAGTAGATTAATTTGAATCAACTAATAGATGGAAGATTTCAAGAATATATCAAGCATTAAAAAGGAAGGAGGAGAGAAAAAAAAGATCTTACCCAAATACATAGAGCAAATTAAGAACAGCAAGTACAACTGTCATATCACATGAAGACAGCAGTATGGTTAGGTACTCTGTAGAGTTATACAGGTGCCGAGAGAAGCTGTGCTCTATAAGCAGGGCTGTAAACTGCAGCACCTGTAGCAGAAGGTCCTTCAGCTGAAGAGAAAAGAAAATCGAACAAAAAAGATTGGTTCCAAACAAAAGAAATGGAAAATATGTCACTCTCTAGACCACACCAGGCACTTATTTCTATAGGAAAGAATACTCATTTCACAACATGATAAACATCTTTTGTGCTCAAAGTTCAACTAATGCAATAAATTCTAATTAACAAGTAAAATGGCATCTGGTATACCAATTAAACAGAGTATGAGTTAATGAAATTTTGGTAAAATAGATTCTCCTTGTCTAATTTTCACAAGTAAGCACGGCTAAATCTTAATAACCAAAATGTTTTTGGATAATAAGGAGTCAAATAAAACTCACTTATTAATGAATGAGATTCAAGCAATATCTTAATCATAAATAATTAAACTTTTTAATTAAAAAAAAAAAAATCTTATATTTTTTCCAATTTAAAATTTAAACAAAACCTAAAAAGAAATTATAGTCAAACTGTTTTTCTAGTTTAAATATTTGGGGACTGACTTTTATGTTGAAATATCTGGCATTATTGCATTATGCCTACTAGAAATCTTAGAATATACAATGTTTTGTCATTTTTGATAAACATCATGAAATTTATACTTTTTTTTTTTTCAAATTCCACTTCCTTAATCCTTACAGATCTTTTTTCAAACTTGTTGTACAAAACTGTTCAGATTATTTTACTCATTTTTTTTTTTCATTTAAATCAATTAATTTAATTTCTATTGTTTATTGCAGTATTTTAAGTAAAATAAAGAACTAACTTGTCCTTTTAGTAATTTTACAGTAAATGTCTTTTTGGTGATAATATTGATATGGATTTCATTCGAAATATCTCCAATTTTATGTAAACTGCAGAGAATGTTTAATTTTAATGATGAAAACCAATTCAGACTTCAGAAGGAATTTACCAAAATTATTGAAATATAGTAGAGTCATTTAAATGAGTTTGATTAAGTGTTTGAATTTCCTTTGTATTTTTTTTTTTTTGATACTTTTAAAAAAATCATTTGTTCACTAAGTCTATTAGATAATAAATGTCAGAATGGCATGAAGTAAAAAAAAAACAAAACTTTTCTGTATTTTTATACTATTGGAATTTGAATTTTTGTTTGATATAATTTTTCATAAATCAAATCCCCAAATAAACAAAAAGTAAATAAAAACAAAAATCAAAGAATCAAAAGAAAATTTTGATAAAAATATTTTTATGCAAAAATTTTCATAATAAAATTACTTCATCTAAATAACATGGTGAATTTATCAATGTGGGTAATTAAAAACTCTAAAGAAACAAAAGTTAACAAGAGTTTGTATTTCTTTTTAAACAGAATTCTCTGAAAAACTAAAGACAGCTATTTTCAAAGAGTAGACTATATTTTCCAACATCATGAGCTGATCTTTATTCTATAGCTAATGTAAGCAGTTAGCACTTTTGTTCTAAACTGAATCTAAAATAAGCTTATGTCGTGCAAGTTATAAAAATTGTGGATATCAAAATATATTTGACTAAAACAGTGGTTAAATGAATCAAAAGTTACCAATGTGTCTGAAGGTTGATCGAGAAAAGTGTCTTACCTTTTCATAGCCTGCTACATCACAAGCAAAAGTCCATTTACTGGAGGAATGACTTTGACAAGCCTTCTCCAGTATCTCATCAAATTTATCAAGGATATCAACCCAGTGATACAGCTCACACTAAAGAAAAAACAAATTTTTTTTTTAATCATTACACAAGAAAAAACTTTTTTTTTTTCAATAATCCCTATATACATTAATTTATGCAATTATAGACACAGAAAAGTTTCTATGAACAAAAAAATATTTTCAGGGACAGAAAGGATTTCTGAGGTTTCTAAAGATTTTAATAGCTTCGATCATAGATTCTTATTCAGAACTTAAGTGCAGAGTTAGGAGTGTCAGAATTTGAGCCTCGTTTTTTACCCCCACCAGCACGAAACTGAGAATAAAATAAATAAAACCTATAATTTTTCTTTTTTAAGTGGGATGATTATTTTCTTTATTAAGTTTACATTGAAGATAAACTTTTAAATATTTCTAAAAGACATTAGAGTTTTTTTTTTCTTTTTTTCTTTTAAATGTGTAAAAAGTGCGCGTTTGTTACGAACAGCTATTATTTCTACCTAGTTAATTGCATTTTAAATTTAAAAGAAATTTTCAGATTTTATGTAAAATTTTATGCTCTTTCCAGTGAATCTAATATTATCCACGAGAAAAACGTTTTTACCTAACTTTACCCCCTCCTTTTAAAATGTCTATATAATTATGAATTTATAACTTTTGTACAGTGATTATGTCTATCACAAAGATAAAACATTGATGAATAAAATAATCTAATTAACAAAAATAAACAAAGTATACAGGGTGTAGAAAATTACCCTCAAAGTTAAAAAAATTCTAAATCTTTTTTTTTTAAATTCATTGTTTTTTTGTTGTTTTTTTTCTTTTTATATGAATGTTTATATTTTGAAGATTATGTCCTGTAAAAATTAGTCCTGTTCTTCAATATTTTATATTCTATTCAAAGTTTGTTTTTTTTAAGATTAAAAAACAATTAAACTAACTTCTGTACAGTGATAAAATATTTATTATCGAATTGTCATTTAATAGTTTAAAAGGAAGGAAAAAACTGGGAAAATTAGTCATATGAGCACTGAATTATCATAAAAAATATCTAACTCTCATCAAACGTGAGCTTTTTTTTAAATAAATGGCCATTGACTTGTGTTGAAAAACCCCCACCCCACGCTGTCAACACTAGATAAAACAAAAGAGTGCTTTCTTTTATTTAATTATGACGTGAGCCAACGCCATAATATTTACTGCTGTCAACACTTTATTAGTCATTAGGCTGACATTTTGAATTGGCGGAGAATTTGAATACTCTAGTTAAAATTCCTTTTATTTCAAATAACATGGAAAATAAAATATACATCTTCACAAATTCTTGAAAATAAGAATGAAATTACTCATTGATTGTTATTTAACAATTTTTTAACAAGTGATTTTTTTTAATTTAGAAATATTTTTTGATTCGGACTAAGTTAGCTTTCTTGATATTTTTTCTTAAAAAAAACTATTTAAAAAAAACTAAATGCATTTTTTCTATTAAACCTTTTTTATTATTTTTAAATTTGGTCTTTATTTATTTAAAAAAAAGATAGGGTTTAAAATAGGGTTTTTTAAATAGTAATAAGCTTCAAAAGATGGTATGTCTAATTAAAAAAATTTAAACTGATTTTCAACGGCAATATTTGGTGACACTCCTAGTGCAGAGTACTTGCAAATAGGTGAGCATTATCTTGGGAGGGTCGACAGCTATGGATGGGTTATTCTTTCTAGTGGCAGAAGTTCTTATGGTTATTTAACGTCAGGAAGCATTTTTCTAAAAGTTTGTTTTCTTTTAAAAAACAAAATTGTAAGTTGTAGTGCTAAAAGTTTGAGTTTTTCCTCATCAAGTGTATTATACTAAAAATAAACATAACAAAATTTAGGTTTGTGTCTCGATCATGATCCCAAAGCAATGATGTTGCTTTTACTAGAAACAAATATCAAAAAATATTTTTCCATGTCAAATTTGATTAAAAGAACTGAGGCTATTTTTGGTTCATCGTACATTAACTATATTGTATATTATTAAGAGGGGGGGGGAAGTAGTTCTAAATGAAGATCCCTCCTTCCCAAACTTTAAGCGTAAAAGAGATAAGGAAATAAATGCCTTTCTTAATTACATCTTAAAGTGAACATAAATAGATGGAATAGTATTTGAACTTAAATTTCACAATTTCCAAGCACTTAAAAATTCCCACCTTGGATCAAAAGAGTCTTGATATAATTTTTTGTTTTTTTCTCTGAATTGTAATTAATAATGTCATACATATTAAAAGTAATATCAAATTTCTAAATTAAAAGAGATAATTTAAACCTAGTTTTTGTAAAATTTCTTTTAATTCTATTCTTTATTGTGATATTGCAAAACAGAAAAATAAGTACCATTTTACTAAATAAAGCATACGAATTATAATTTTTAAATAGAACCTCTTTTAACTTTGCAGATCTGAATTACTTTCAATTTAAATAATTTGGTTAGGGATAAAAATGAAATTAAAAAAAAAAAATTTGATAATTTAAAAATTTGATAAAAGAAAACCAATCAATATACAGTTATTGATCTTTAATATTTAATACGTAATGTACTTATCAAACACTAAAATTTACAAGGTATTTTTAGAGAGAGAGAAAAAGAAAGATTCTGATGAGCAAGCGATTAAAAGTTGGCATTTGAAAATATATTTTTATATTAGAAAATTGTTTTTTAAACTAACCCCTGGATGAGACCCAAATACATCTTAGCATGTATACAATATGTGCATAGTACCCATATATACGGTCATATCGCGTTGAAACACCGGTTCCTGTCAGATCACCGAAGTTAAGCAACGTCGAGCGTGGTCAGTAGTTAATGGGTGAC
>JAUZSX010000016.1:535241-553948 GCA_034780655.1 Idiosepius hallami | reverse complement strand
AGCCCGGGTAAGAGCACGTAAAAATGGCCTTGTGCCAAACTTGGGTGTGCTCACCAAGTAAATATCATATTCATAAATGAATAAACTGCTTTCTTTACGTAATTAATGCTAATGCATGATTTAGTATTTCCATACAAGCCTGTTTGATTCTTATTAGAAATCATCAATGAAACATAACCAGAATTTTCATTAATATTTCCAATAAGAATAAACAGGCCTGTCTGGAAATACCAAATTACTTATCATTATTTATGAAAACAAAGCAGTTTATTCACTTATAATAATTTTGTAATGCAGTTTATTGACATACATAGCAGAAAATCACAAGGAAAAATATAACAACAATATTGATCTTTACTCAAATACTGACTTTTATTTTGATTTGAATAATGATGCTGAAGTTAGCAACAGCAGCAATGGCCATGATTTTTAGATTAACTCCTGACCTTTACTAAAAATGACTGATGGTTTAGTAATAGTCATAGTATCTTTGGTAATATCTGTCCCTGAAGTGATTTCTGGATTGATGACAATAAACTCTGGCTCCGTATTCATTGAAAAACTTGGCATAACATCCACCACAGTAATCAGGCCTATAAAAGAAAAAGCAAATTCAGAGTATATTTTCAGATATTGTGGATATGATGTTTCTTCATGCATTTTTATTGATCAAATTAGATGAGGGTGGCTGAACACCTCCGGAATCTTAAAATAAATTTATTTCAAATCCTAGTCAAAGCAAAACATTCATTTTTAGTTCAGAATCTTTCATTTGTAATAAATTCTATTTAAATTTTCTATAGATGTTGTAAAAGTTATTACCAGCCTCAGTAAAAATAATGTTATTAAAAAATGTTTGACAGACAAAAACATCCATTTTTTTTTGCCTTCTTTTTAAAATGTTTTTGACAAAGCCATGTAATTTACACGGATCCTGCTTGTTATCATTGTATCTTTTTACCAAACTTTCTAACTTACATAGGTTTAATAAGTAGCCATTTTATAATTTTTATTTAATTCTAACTCACTATATAATGTATTTTATATGGTTCCTGTTAGTCACTATTCTATTATTTATAATTCTATGGGAGTTGTTCCAAAATTAATACATCCTATTTTTTAACTTTAAACTAAAAAAGTTGAAGAGCTACAAAGAGATGGGAATAGCACCATTCAAACTAACAACCTTTTGTACTCTAGATTTTTTTGCTTCATAGTCAACACCATTCTCAATGCATTTTCTTTTTGCCAGCAATGAATGAGGTAGCCAAATTTTGTGTCCAAAGCATGCTTTGTAGCTGACATCTATAATGCTATTCTGAAATTGATGATTCAATCTTCTAACTCTACTGACATTAACTGAATTGAATTGTTTATGTAATTGTTCAATAGAAGGCAGTGAGTATTGATCAATTCAATATTTTATTTCATAGAAGAATTCAATGACATATCTCTGCTTTTGCCACATATCCATGACAGTGGTTGTTTTTTTAGAGTTTACTGTGTCATTTACAATGGTCTAGTTAGTCATCATTGTACTATTTTTGTTTTATTTGATGCAGCAGACCATGTCATTAACATGGATTAGATGACTTAACCTGATATTCAGATATGCTATTCACAAGTAATATGACTTCTGGAGAGTATTTATGTGGAATCTTGCAGTTGAAACTCTGGACAGGAATGATAAACAGTAAATAATGCTTGTGGTTTTTTAAGGACAAAGATTTGTTAAACAAAAGTTCTTGAATAATTTCTTATATTTAAAAGCCAAAATATAAATTTTGAGGCCAAACTGGTGTAAAAAAAAGGCCAGATAATCCAAATTTGGCCTAATAAAATTTGGCTACCTTGGAAACAGATAAGTAGTGTAAAGTGTTGAAATGTTTTCTTATTATTTATTGCCTTAGATTTTATTAGAAAATGATTTTAATTGTCAAAGTATCAATACAACAATAGAATATTATTTCTACTACAGAAATGACTTTTTAGTTATTCAAAAATATCCTTCAAGGTTATGTTTGCACACAGCCCACCAATCCCTCCACTGCTGGAAACACCTTTAGAAATCCTCTTTTGGAATGGTGTTCATCTTCACTGTTGTGTTTTGCATTATCCATTCTTTACTCTTCAAATAGGATCCTTTCAGTGGCATTTCAATTTTGAAAACAACCAGATGTTGCAAGAAGCCATGTCTGGAGAGCAGGGAGGTTGGCATACGACTGGAATTTCATGTTTGGAAAAATGAAGTTCAGATACTTTTTATACAGAAGATTTTTATTTTGTAGAGTGGCGCCACGCTATTATTTCAATTTTACATGGGAAAAATAAAGGTAAGATATTTTTAGACAGGCCTTGTACAATGTTGTTAAATAAGCTGACCCTATATAATCATTGGGACGTACAGTTGTTAATTGTGTGTGTGTGTCGGCATACTAACCCATGCAGGTTTAGCCGGCTTAACACTGAACACATACGACTCAGTGTTGAGTCTCATGGGAATTTGAACTTCACAGCTGCACGTATAGATGCCTGTCTAACAAAAGACTAAGGGTACATCAACCCAGTGGTTTTAACTGCACCCCCAGACACTAACCTGCGTATTTCCCGCCCTGGCGCAAGGTACAGTACCTGGTATTCTTAAATGGTCACCCATCTAACTACTGACCAGGCTCGACGTTGCTTAACTTTGGTGATCTGACGGGAACCGGTGTCTCCATCGTGACTAGACCACATATTTTCTTTTTGTGATTTCACTTCGCTGTTTGTTCGGTTTATTTTTCGGTCTGTTTGTCCCCAAAAAAGATGTCAGAATTTTTTTTTACAGATGAAGAAATTGTGTAAGAAATGTGGTTTCCACTTATTACCAGACTGGAAATTGATTTAGTAACCAACCCGCCGTTCGCGCACAATTCCTTTTCATTATACCAATAGTTTAATTAGTATCCATTCAATAAAGTTCGACTTTTTTGTTATAGTTTATTAATAATAATTTATATTCATTATTAGTCACAGAATTTAGTCTGATTGACGAAAGGATATTAGGAAAATTATTCTCTTCTCTCTTCCCAAACATTTTGATTTGCAAGAATTCATTTTTTTCATATATCAATGCCATATTATTTAAATAATGTTTAAATTTATAAAATGATAGTGGAAATATATCATTTAAATAAATTGATATTTTCGAACAATTTACTTTATTATTATATAGATTATTGGTTCTGAGATTTGGTTTATGTTGATTCGAAATATTAGTGTTTTCTCTCTATCTATCTCTATATCTATCTATCTGTCTATCTACCAATATATCTATTTATCTGTCTTCCTATCTCTTTCTTTCTCTCTCTCTCACACACACGCAAACTCTCTATCTATCTAACTATCTATCCATCTCTCTCTCTTTATCTATTTATATATCTATCTATCTATCTATCTATATCTCTATCAATATCTATCTATCTATATCTCTATCAATATCTATCTATCTATCTATCTATCTATCTATATCTCTATCAATATCTATCTATCTATCTATCTATCTATTTGTCTATTTATCTATCTATCAATCTATCTACCTATCTATTTATATTTATATTTATCTATCTACCTATCTATATCTCTATCAATATCTATCTATCTATCTATCTATCTATCTATCAATCAATCTATCTACCTATCTATTTATATTTATATTTATCTATCTATCTTTCTATATATATATATATGTATGTATTTATCTATTCTTTATATATTTCTTTATTTTTCAATGTTTTTTTCTTTCTTAACAACTTCATTTTTTAAATCCAGTTTTTTTCTCTTTATTTTTTTTTGCTCCTATATTTTTTCCAATCTTTTTTTTTGTGTTTCTTTTCAAATTCTCACTTTCTCCCTCTTTTCCTTTCTTTCTCACTTTCTCCCTCCTCACTTCTTCTTTCCTTCTTTCTACCTCTTTTCCTTCTTTCTACCTTCCTTCCTTCTTTCCTTCCTTCTTTCTTTCTTTTTGATTTCATACAATCGCTTCAATTTCTGACATCTATACATCAACCTGTTACATTATGTTTACAATGATGGTGTTGCTCACCTGTGGGTGGGTGTCGTCTCGTATTCTTGTGGCCGTTATTACCCTCGTGTCGACGCAAGGTCGTCTCTTGGCTGGCAGGGTCGAGTCTGGAAATCTAAAAAGAGCTACTTACAAATTTTGACGTGAAATAATGTGATCCACCACTTTTTCTATCAAATATGGAACCAAATATTCCAAAACTCATTGCCTATTATCAACCTCTAGCTGCACATTGATCGGTGAGTCTTGTGGTTATTAGTCTGATTACTGTATTAGCAATGGTATGATATATTATTTGACCCACTTGATTTATAGCTGTTACTGTTCCCATTCGATCGAACGTGTAGAATTTTGTTAAATAAACTGTATCAATATTCAAATATTTATTTTCACATTGATTAAGTGCTACCACTACAACTAACATTATTTTGTAAGAATGGAAGTAGGAAAGGGCGGTAATAGGTATCTGAGTGTTCTGGGGAGCCTTTGCTAAAAATGGCTGGGAAAACTTGCACCAAGATATGATTTGGAAATTACTTAATGGCTATGTATTTAACTCTCTGCAGATGGGTCTGGAGATATTGAAGGTGAAGCTTACTCATATTCAGACAAGAACACCTTTAAAGATAACCTTATTTAAAGAAGTGGTGGTTACCATACATTCATTTATGCATGTAGGAATATTTCTATAAAGTCTTTTCTTTTTTTCCATAATATCAATAGAGAAGTGAATGGAAATATAAAACAACCACTGTGAAACCCATTTGCCGTAAAAGAAAAATTAAAAGCCTCAGAGCACAACAAAAAAACTTTTCATCACTTGGAATCCGTCCAAATACAGTCCATTCAAAAACAAGTGGGAAACAAATATCTCAAAACATCCTATGTTCTAAAACTGCTATAACAAAATGTCAATGGTCTTGTGATGAACAATAACTATCCATTAAATTATGAAATATATTTTATTTTTCAGTTCAGAGGCGGGAAAGTCCATTTAGCCTAGTGGGTAAGCAGTCGGACTTCGGAATCGTGGGGAGGTCCATTTGGCCGAGTGGGTAAGCAGTCGAACTTCGGAATCGTGGGGAAGTCCATTTGGCCTAGTGGGTAAGCAGTCGAACTTCGGAATCGTGGGGAGGTCCATTTGCCCTAGTGGGTAAGCAGTCGAACTTCGGAATCGTGGGGAGGTCCATTTGCCCTAGTGGGTAAGCATTCGAACTTCGGAATCGTGGGGAAGTCCATTTGGCCGAGTGGGTAAGCAGTCGGACTTCAGAATCGTGGAGAAGTCCATTTGGCCGAGTGGGTAAGCAGTCGGGCTTTGGAATCATGCGGTAGTTCATTTGGCCTATTAGGCTCTACGTTGCTTAACTTTAGTTAGGCGTCTCTGATGTGACTTGACCTTACAGTACCTGATAATCCGAGGTGGTCACCCATCTTAGTACTGAACAGGCTTTACATTGTTTAACTTCGGTGATCAAGCGGGAACCGGTTTCTAGAACGTTATGTCACCTTACAGTATCTGATATTTCTAAATAGTCACTCTTAGTACTGAACAGGCTCTACGTTGCTTAATTTCGGTGATTTAGTGAGAACTGGTGTCTCAAATGTTACTTGACCTGACAATATATGATATTCCTACATAGTCACACAAATTAGTACCGTACAGTAGCTGATATTCCTAAGTGGTCACCAATCTTAGTACTGAATTGGCTCTACGTTGCTTAATTTTGGCGATCTTCTGGTTATCTTCGGTTTCTCCGATGTGACTTGACCGTACTAATATTCCTAAATAGTCACTCATCTTAGAACTGAATAGGCCCTACGTTGCTTAACTTCAGTGATTTAAAGGGAACCGGTATCTCCGACGTGCTATAGATTATCTATCACTGCTGTCTTATTCTAAACATGTATGTTTATATGCACTTAATTAAAAGCTATTTATGTCATTTAAATCAGTTGTTTTGGAAAGCAGTTCTATGTTTTCTTTCTTATCGTATCAAAAATCGAGAAAATTCTATCGTCTCTTGTCAATGAAATCACATCAAAATTAATAACAAGGGTGCATGACAGCTTGTCGCATCAGATTTCAGAAATCATTCGTTCAAGACGTTTTAATTTATTTTATGTCAAACGAGACATTTCTCATCATTCTCTCACACACACACACACACACACACACACACACACACACTAGTAGAGAGAGAGAGAGAGAGAGAGAGAGAGAAAAGGGGGGAAAGGAAGAGAGAAGGACAGAGAGAGTGAAAAAGATTCTCACACGCATATCCGTGCGTAGAGAGAGAGAGAGAGGAGAGATGAAGAGAAAGTGAGAGTGATGCAAGCATATGTATACCAACACATAGATACTTGCGGTCAAATCACGTTAGAGACACAGATTCCAACTAGATCACCGAAGTTAAGCAACGTGGAGCCCGTTAATGGGTGGCCACTTAATAATATCAGTTATACGGTAAATTCACGTTAGAGAGCACTGGTTCCTGCTAGTTAACTGAAGTTAAGAAACGTAGAGTCTGTTCAGTTCTTAGATGGGATTATCAGTTATACGGTAAAGTCAGTTTGGAAATTACCGAAGTTAAGCAACGTAGAGCCTGTTCAGTATCAATACTGGTGTCCACGTAGAAATATCAGGTACTGTACTAGACTGTTCAGTACTAAGACGTGTGACCACTTAGGAATATCAGTTATACGGTAAAGTCATGTTGGAGACACCGGTTCCCGCTAATCACCGAAGCTAAGCAACATAGAGCCTGTTAATGGGTGACCGCTTAGGAATATGAGTTATACGATAAAGTCAGGTTGGAAATCACCGAAGTTAAGCAACGTAGACTCTGTTCAGTATTAATACGAGTGCCCACTTAGAAATATCATGTACTGTACCAGACTGATCGTTGGTTTGTGGTATGATCAGTCGAATGCATCAAGCATTCGAACTAAAAGGCATTCCTTCTGCCCCATTCTTCTCACACGGACTGGCCATGCTAAAGAAAAGTTTTTGATTGGAGTTATTCCCTGGGGTGAAAACTGGGAGCCTCAGAATGGATTTACGGAGACGCAGTGGAATGATTTTTTCTTAAAATTTGATTTAGGGAGCATTCGAACTTATGAAACTGTTGTAACGCTCATCCTTCGTCGTAATTGTTGTAAGTAGAGTGTGAGTTACCACCCGTCCAAGGAACCAAGTCAACACAGCATTAGGTTATAACAAGTGTATTTAACAAGTACATCACGAGCCAGCGTCAGGCGTCCAGCCTGCGACGCTGGTCGGTTCAGAACTCTCTGCCACCGGGTGTTCTGCGCGTGCGCTATTTATACATATTACATCCGGGGCTCTGCCACAACAGTTACTAAAGCCGATATATCGGCTCCTTGGGGTTGAAAGGATTCAATTTTATTTTAAAATATATTGTTTTTATTTCAGATTTTTTTTTTAAATATACTTCTTTTTTTTGTTGTTTTTATTTTGATAAATATACATCAATATGATGGACTCTCCCATGGATTTCAATATATGTTATCAAACCAAGTATGGCCCACAAGAATACCTCACAGTTTTGTTTATATTGATGAAGGCTTGTGTAGCACCATCCACAATTCTTTGAATTGTAGCCCACATTTTTACAGTTAAACACAGCATGTAAAGCCTGTGCAGTAGGTGATCTATGAATATTAGCTTAACCCTGTCCTGCTAGTCAACTATGGCCCTGAGACATTCTCACACGTTAAGATATGCAGTCATTGCGGAGTAACCAGAGTGAAAATGCATGTGTTAGAGTGTATAACAAGAACAGAAGGATGTCCTTGATAATTTTATTAGCAGCCAGACGGGCCCAATTAGAGTGCCAAACCCTCAGGCATGATTCAATAGACCAATGGCTCAGTTTGCCCTTGACTACTTCCTTAAGCTGTTTCTTTTGAACGTGATTTTAAGGCTTAAAACAAAAATTAACACAAAAGAGTTATTCTTGCAGTTGTTTCTAGTTTTTGTTTGTTTGTTTATATATTTTTTTAGGGTCAACCTTAAAACTTGATAAGATTGTCTGATAAAATGTGCTCATGCATCCTGGACAATAGACGCCTGTCTAATACTTTTCAGCCATCTTTCTGCTTTTTTTTTTTTTTTTTTTTTAACTTTTTCCTTTCTCATTTGCAATTTCAAATTTTGGTTCCATAGACAAACAAAACCCAGACTAAAAAATCTTTACAGCCTGAGATCAAATCTCTTAGCATATATTGTATTATAATATAAAAAATAAAATCATTGTGATCGTTTGAGATCCTACATCTTTTAACTCTTCAGAAAATTAAGCCATGATAGCTATTTAAAAAAAAAACAACATCTTATTTATACATAAAAATCACAATAGTTTGAGATCCTACATCTTTTAACTCTTCAGAAAATTAAACCGTGATAGTTATTTAAAAAAAAAAAAACATCTTATTTATACATAAAAATCACAATAGTTATTTTAAAAAAAAAATTTTTCAGACCACGAGAATTTACATATTGTATTGTACTGGCTTTCTTTATTAAGGATTCCTTAGAAAAAAGCTTAAGAAATGAATTTAGATGAGGAAGGCATTAGAAATTAATTTAATTAAAATAAGCATTAACTTCCTTAATTACCTTATTGGCAAGTCCCCAGCACCCAGGCAAAACCAGGCAATACTTATAGTACATATGTATATAAAAATATCTTCTCTACCTACCTACCTACCTACACACACACATACATGTGTGTGTGTGTGTGTGTGTGTAGGTAGAGAAGATATTTTTTTAGACAATATTATAAAAGATGAGACATACAGGAACATGATGTTACACATTTATTCCCAAACACTGTTTTGATAACGCCTGAAAGGCAAAACATATGTCTGGGAATAAATGTCTAACATCGGGATCAACAGACCAAAAATTAGATTTACAAATTATTACACCTTAACATGTCATCTTGTGAAGGATTAGGAAGATAGTGATAAGGTTAAGAACAACAATCTGTAAGTAGAAGATTAAATCATCAAGCCTCATCTGAAGAATTGTGAAGGTAACAATGACAAGGATAAGGACAACAGTCTTAAAAATAGATCTACACATTATGAAGCCTTATCTCCAGGATTTTCAAGATTTAAATGATAAGGATGTTAAGGATAGTCCCAAAAATATATATACAATGTTATATCTCATTTTTTTTCAAATTATATTTCTATATATAAACTACCTTAGCAACATACTTTAATGTTGTACTAATTTCATTACATATTGTGGCGTATTTTGGAATTTGATTTCAAATAAGGTGAATAATCTTTTGTGTTTTTGTTTTTTCAGTGTTATTAGTACAGTACTATCTTTTCTGAATAACGATGGCTTCGATGTGAAAGCCTTACGAGCGTTCAGAGTGCTGAGGCCTTTACGGTTGGTGTCTAGAGCACCAAGTAAGTATTTATGGTAAAGTTTCTTTTTATTTATCAAGGTGAGTAATTAAAGAAGATGCTTTTTAATCGTGTTTATGGCAGGGCGCCCAACAAAGATGAAGATGAACTCCTATCATTTTTTAAAGTTTCCCAGTCAGAAAAATGCAAGAATTATTTTTTGGGTTATTAACTTTATTTCGGAGACATGTCCTCATTTTCGTAGTTTAAGATGTTTTTCTCACTATGTTTTGGCCAAGTTGACCTCAGGCCATCTTCAGGTTATTAACCACAATCTCGGATAGAAATGCTGAATCTTGTAACAATATCCCAGTAATCACTGCCTTCCATAGTTGTTGGCTGTCAAACCACATTTTTTACTAAATAAACCTCGAATAGAGCCATTGGAGTCTCTATGGTTCCAGGTGTAGCTGTTTCAAATCCTACTCAAGCTGACCAAGTCAAAAACGTGGTTCAATAGACAAAAAATATTGAAGCCAGTGATTTCTGGGATACAGTTACAGGATTCAGCATTCCTAATCATCTGAAGACAGGCTGCCAAAATGTAGTGAGAAAAACATGATAAACTACCAAGATGAGGACAAATAAAAAATAAAAAGAAATAAAGTTAATACCTAGACTATAAAACCTAAAAATGATTGTTCTCAGCAATAATTCACCTAAAAAGTTTGATGTAAAACACACAAAAAAATGATTGTTCTCAGTATTAAATGACCTAAAATGCAGCTTCAAATCGAAATTGTACTGTTTATGTTTTACATTTGGACTAAAACTCTTAAATTTTTTAAACATTTGATTGATTTTTGCTAAAAACTTTCATTTAAAGAAAAAAATGGACAAAAATATCTTTCATATTAATCTGTTAGTGCATATATTGACCACAAATAACAATTATCATCACAAACAGCAATTAGAGGTCAAGAATTACCTCCCTTTATTTGCTTTCAACTATGGACCAAACTAAAACTTTTTCCACTGGAAAATTATAAAAAAAAGATAGTTTTAAAGTTTAAGGTTTCAAATTGTCACTTTGTCTTTTTAATTTTATATTTTTTAAAAGAGTCAAGTTATTTAGACAATTTCCAATTTTCTAAGTTTAAAAAAAAAATCACCCTTTGAAATAAATTACTTTTTGAATTATCATGGATTCTTTTGGTTTTAATAATTTTTTTTTTCTTTGTTTCAATTTTCCAGGTTTACAAGTAGTTTTAAACTCAATTCTTCGAGCAATGGTGCCTTTGCTACACATAGCATTACTCGTTATATTTGTCATTATCATTTACGCTATAGTTGGCTTAGAGCTGTTCTCAGGGAAAATGCATGAGACTTGTTTCAGTCTTGACACTGGTGAGTAATAATAATATTACATGATTCTTTTTTCTTATTGCCTTCCGTTTTATATTTCTCTACAGATTATCAATAGAAAATGTGTGAGTATTTGCTATGGTTGACCCTTATATAATAAACTCTTCTTGTTTTACAAATACTTGTTGAGCAACACCAACCAAGTTTGGCACAAGGCTATTTTTAAGCCAAATGCAATGTTTTTTTTATTGGGATTCGAACTCGCATACTACAATTCCAGAGCCCGAGCTTTTACCAATGCTCCAACTTTGCTGTTTTACAAATATAAGTCTTAAACAAAAAGAGGCTTGGGTTGTTATGTTGTACTTACCTCCCTTTACATAATGAACCCTTCCTCTATATAAATAAAAATCTCAGCGAGTGATTAGAGACTGAGTCTCTTTATAACGGACTTACCCTTACATAATGAACTCTCCCTATTAATAAATGTAAATCTTAGAAATTGGGGAGAAGCCAAAGGCTTTTATGGTGGACTTAACTACACTTAAATAATGAACCCTTCTTCTTTATTAATATAAGTCTTAGACTGAGACTGGGGAGAGGCTGGAGTCGTTATGGTGAACTTACCTCCTCTTACATAATAAAATCTTTCTCTTTATAAATATAAGTCTTAGATAGAGACTGTTAAGAAGTAAGCAGTTTGACTTGCTGTTAGTACTACTGACATACACCACCAACCGTCATTGTTTGGCACCTGTAGTGTTCCAACAAATGATTTATTTCATACTATTTTTATTTTAATGAGTAATTCTAAGTGGAAATAAAATGGTCTTTTGTTATTATTACTTTTCAAAATTTTAAAAGGCTTTTTTGCCTTGTAAAGAGGAACTTGTGTGAATCATCCAAAATTTTCTTTATTCTCAGTGCAATCAAATTAAAAAATATTGGTTATTATTAAATACTTATGAACTTATTTGATGTACATGCTACTGTGCATTATTAAATAAAGAACCATTCTATTTTCACTTACAATTATTCCCTTCGCAATAAATACTAAAAGATAATATTGTATAGGATAAATGATGTATTTCATATTAAGATATATATTGTATTATATTTGGTCTAATACTACTGGGTATGAACATAGGAACTGGAACAAGACATTATATAAAGAGGATAAATTAAATCCAACCTTCACATAAAAGACAGGACATAATTCACCTTATTTAATGAAGCCAGAATAAGGAAATTCTTAGTTTCCAAAATTGCTGACTAGAGACCTGATTACTGGATTATTCCTGCTGGTGCGATTTTTGCTGTTACTACTACTACTGTTGGAATATTTGGATAAATTACTGATCTGAATTAAATTCATTTTTCTGAGGTTAAATTTTATACATGGCATGTGTGCCAAAAATATATTTTACTATGAATGTAGAAAGGTGTTATAATGAATTTTTAAAAATGTTTTAGAATTAAATTTTTTTTTATTTTAATTTAAATTTTGTGAGTATATTTTTTTTTAATAGGTAAGATAGCATCATCGAAACCACATCCTTGTGGTACTGGCTACTATTGTCCAGAAGAAACAGAAGAATGCAGAAAATACTGGATAGGTCCAAACGACGGAATTACAAACTTTGACAACTTCGGCTTGGCAATGCTCACAGTGTTTCAGTGCATCACCATGGAGGGGTGGACTGGAGTTCTTTATAATGTAAGTTTTTCATACTCCTACAATATACAAACACACACACACACTCTCTCTCTCTCTCTCTGTTATCCATCACTGTTCAATGATGACCATGTTCTAAGTCTTATTATAAATGGTTCACTAGGGCCAGACACCATGCAGCTAATGCCAAAACACGCACACCCACACATCCACCAATACAACTAACATGAACTCCTAAAATAAGTATTGCATAGTTTTTTAGCTGATAAGGACTTGAGCCATTGTTAGCTGTTACTGTTGGATATTGTACTGACTGATACCAACCACAGTCATAGAGGAAACAGGAAATGACTGGTTAGAGTCGGTCAGCTGATTCATTTTGATGAAGGCAAAGGGAGCCATGGTCAATAGTTGCTAGAATTAGACACTAAAAGTTTGCTACAGTTTTCATTTAGAAAATAACTATTGAAGGAAAAAACTTTGCTTTCTTTAATATTAGTTGCCATATTGTATTCATTACTCAGCATGTTCTTCAATGTTTATTAATAAGTTAATAATCATGGTTTAAAATATCTATGATGATTTTTATGGTTTTGATGATGATAATTTAATAAGAATTTTTTTATTGTTGTTAAGATTAATAATAATAAAGATGTAATGAATGGTCAAGTGTAAGGAAAAAAGTTTATACCTTAAGAGTTATCTCATCAAAAAAAAAAAAAGGGATTAGCTGACATTTTGGTAGAAGGCGAATATCATAATTACTTGGTGAGCACCAACCCAAGTTTGGCACAAGGCCATTTTTACATGCTCTTACCCGGGCCTTTTACATTCGGTGTTACTCTTTACTTAGATGAGCGGCTCTCCTGAGTTAACGAGCCCCATCTGCCCAAGGCAGCTAAAGGTGAATGTAATGGTTTTGAACTCGAGTAATATGATTTCAGAGCCCAAGCTTTTACTAATGGTCCACCGTTGCTGCCCGGAAGAAGGCAAATATGCTTCCTGTTGGTAGAAAGCAAATAAGTTATGTCCCATTAGGGAAACAGGTGATATTATTATAGATTGGGAATAGATGTGTAAGGTAACCTGCTTCGTGTGGGTGTTTTTTTTTTTAATTTTTGTTCTAAATGTTTTGGCCATTTTTTTTCATCCAAATTAGAGACACATTTATTTAAGTTGTAATAAAAATAGATTACACAAAAACTCAGTTCACCATCGCACCGCGATAGCTTGTAGTTGAAAGAGAATAAATACACTAACACAGTTCAACATCGTTCGCTATAGTTCAACACAGTTCACCTCTAGTAACAACCACCGGCTTGGCTTTTAGGGTCCAATGACGTACGTGGTGGAATAAAATGCACTACAGCACAAACAACACACACACACACACCACTGGTTCTCCCAAAATCCTCCAAATTGATTGTGACATATTGGTTGCCGAACGTGTTATTTATATATGTACAAAGTACCTTCTCATTTGCATATGAACATTGACATGGTATTTTTACTAGTCAATATCAAGAGCCACATCACTTGAAACTGCCCCAGATGTCCCTTCTATATTGCACATAAAACATTTTCGCCACACAAAGTTTTTATTATTGTCTTTTAACTAAGATTTTAACAGAAAATTATCTGAAAATTATAAATATTCTCGTTTTGTGAAAAAGATAAATGTTTGAACACACATAAAATTATAAAACCAAAATTGAATTTAAAACAAGATATAAAAACAGGAATTAATCCTCCAGAAGTTAAATTTAATTTGTAAGACAATATGTAATGGAAATTCACTTTAAACATAACATTATTAAAAATGAATGAACTGCATTAGTATTAATTTTAATTTTTCTGTTTTTAGATCAATGACGCTATGGGTAATAGCTGGCCTTGGATCTATTTCATCAGCTTGATCATTATTGGGTCATTCTTTGTCCTCAATCTTGTACTTGGTGTCCTCAGTGGGTAAGTTCTTTTAGTGTTCCATTATTTTGGACTACTATAAAATTATTAAGATAATAATCAAAAGATTTTTCTTTGATTCTTTTATTCTTATTTTTTGTAACTTTCAGAGAATTTTCCAAAGAAAGGGAAAAAGCCAAAGCAAGAGGAGATTTTCAAAAATTAAGAGAAAAACAACAAATTGAAGAAGACCTCAGAGGCTACTTAGACTGGATCACACAAGCCGGTAAGTGGGATCTATTTTTCAGGTTTTCAAACCACATTAACTTTTTTTTTTCTTTGTTGTTTTTGATTTTGTTATATTTTGTTTTTCGTTTGTTTTTATAGTGTAATAAGGCATGTGTGTGTGTGTGTGTGTATCTGTGTGGACCCAAAATAAGTCACAGGCAAAAATTAATCAAAAAAAAAAAAATAACCATATAATTAAAAAGAAGAAAATTAGCAGTATTTATTTCATGGAAAGTTATACAATTGGGTTAGGGTTGAAATACACACACAAGTGGCAGATTTTAGTTTTTCATGTTGACTTGGCAAATCACTCTGTTGGGTTTACTTATTATGACTTGTCTCTCTGACACTCGATTCGACCTTTCTTTGTCAAAAACTCAAGATCAAATAATTGAACTTTTGGTGTGAACTAAAATACAAACAAAACCTGCAACAAAATATCAAACTACTTTTTGATCATGTGACTATACTTCGTTAATATACTGTATACTCTAAAGTTTGATAGATATTTTTCTTTCATGTGTGTGCTTTTATAATATTACAATAGTTATAACTTGTATTTTAAATAAAACTGGAAATTCAAACTGTGCCGATTAGCACTGATAAAATTTCACATAAATAAATGAAAACCTTAGTGGCTTTTCAAAAACCTTTACGTTAAGCTTGTTCATCTATTTTATTGACTGCTGTCCTCATCTTTATCATGATACTTTTTCAACCTTTTGTCTGATGAACCCTTCAGCTTTCTTCAGGTGGTTAAACTCAGGAACCTTCTTGTCGCAACTGGGAGTCTTCACTGAATTTCAAACTTAACTCTTTATTCAAGCCATGAGGATAGCCTTCATTTTCTCATGGATCTGGATTGAAGGAAGCAATGATAAAGATGAGGAACATGGTCCAAAAAAATAGATGTAGAAATTATCAAGCTTCATCTCAAAGATTTTAAAGGTAACCATGATAAAGATAAGGATAACAGTCTGGAAAATAGATGCACAAATTTATTAAGCCAAATCTCAGATTGTAAAGGTAACAATGATAAAGATAAGGTCAACAGTCAAAAAAATAGACGTACTTATTATCAAGCCTCATCTCAGGGTTTGTGAAAATAACAATAATGAAAAACAGGAGAAACTGTCTGAAAAATAGCTGTACAAATTATCAAGCCTCATCTGAAAGATTCTGAAGGTAACAATGATAAAGATAAGAACAACATTCATTTATCTATGAAATACTGACGGAATTTAAATTCCATTAATATATGCACATTGTTCATAAACTGCAGCTTTATAAATAAAATATAAACAATAGATCCGATGAGGGGAACATCCTTTGCTTATTTTAAATTAACACAATAAATAATAAATATTCCCATAGAGAAATGGTTAAAGAACTTTCTCTCTAATCATGAGGGTCACGGACTGAATACGGATTAGTTGCACTGATGATTTCTAAAAGAATGAAATAGATCTATATTAGAAGAACAGTAAGACAAATAGATTTCCTGACAATGCCATGTTTGGAAATAACTTTTCAGCTCATTTATTTTGTAAAGCTTCTTCTTTAAATCACTGTCTTTGTCTGTTTGTCTCTTCAGTTGATCAAATTGGCAACTAATTTTTTTTTATTATTTCTAGAGGATATAGACCCAGAAAATGAAGAAGGTGAAGAAGAAGGTGCCACCCCTAGACATAGTAAGTTTATATTTCTTTTTCCTATTTCATCATTTTGCATTAAACAACTTGGAAAGATATCTTGTTTTACCAAAAAAAAAATTAAAAAAAACAAATCCTACAATATTATCTTGGAAATTTGGCTTTATTTTTATAAAATCATCATCGATAAAGAAAATTATTACTTAAGATGAAATTGTCTGACTGTTTAACACTGTGTAGCCCTCAAATCGTCATTAATTTATTAATTATTTATTCTAAAATGAAAAGAACATATGAGTATTTTTCTAAAAGAAATGCTTTTTATTATTTTATATACAAGGGTTTTTCCACAGAATTTTTCTAAAATTAATGCCTCTTATTATTTTTATACAAGGTTTGTTCCAAAAGTAATGCCTTTTATTATTCTATATACAAGAGTCGTTCCAAAAACCACACCTCCTATTACTTTATAAATATGAGGTTTGTTCCAAAAGTAATGCTTCCTATTACTTTATATACAAAAGTCATTCCAAAATTAATGCCTCTTATCATTTTATATACGAGGTTTTTTCCACAAGAAATGCCTCCTATTATTTTATTCCACCCAAATGGATTCGAGGGGATTGCCAATAGCATTGTTAGGATGACTGAACCTATACAATGATGAGCTGAAAGTTTTATCTCTCTCTTTAAGATATTGGCAGAATGAGACTTTAAGAAAGCAACTTCTGTCAAGGACATGTGTCAGAAGTAAAGATACGTCACTGAATTATTCCATACAGAAAAAATTGAACCGATCAACATTCACCATCACCGAGTGAACATTTACGATGCTGATGCAGTTAGAGTCAGAACAGTTAAAAGATTGGGGTTGTAGATTTTTGGGTTGTACAGAAGATTAGACATGTAAATGGACTACCTTGTTTTTTACTGGCAAAATTGCATTTTTATTGCATTGAAAAATGATGGTGACTCTAAAAAATTCAAGATTCTTGCATTTGATAAAGCTATTTGTTTGTTTGTTGAACAGGAAGTTTTCTTCTCCCTTTTAAGCTCAAATCAATCTTTATATAGGAGCGGCGAGATGGAGCATTGTTTAAAGCTCGGACTACGGAATCATATTACGGGAGTTCAAATCCTGCCTCTGGCAGATGGGGCTCATTAACTCTGGGGACTTTTTGAATACCCTGTACAAAACTTTCTATCATGTTCTAGAAATATCCTTAAAAAATATTTCCTTTACAAAATTTGATAAAATAATCCTATGAAAATTTTTTTATTTTTATTTTAGATAAACCAAGTGACACGGAATCATCAGAAAAAAATGAAGATCAAGAAAGTGGTGAAACACAACTGACTTGGTGGCAGTTAAAAAGGTAAAAGAAAAAACAATAATTCAACAACAAGAAGATTATCTACTAAGATTATTTTCACAATGAAATCCAGGTGTTATGATTATATCCTCAAAAACTTCTCCAATTCTATGCCCTTCTCTCACCATATTTGGCTACTGTATGATCTAGTGTAGACATCTTAAATGTTTTGAATTCTTTAAAGTTATTTAGTTCGTGATTCAGTTAAGGGGGGATAATCCTTGAGTTTTCATGACATAAGAGTTTTTATTTTCATTATCATTATACCAAATGTTTTGTTATTTGTATAATAATTTCAAAAACAGATACAGTTTAGTTAAATTACAAGATTTGAATCCATAACTAAAAATGCCAGAAATAATTAAGCAGTAAAAATTAACATCAGTGTAATATTAACTGAAGTAAAAAAGATAATTATTTCCTAATTGTGATAATATGACAAAAAATATGGCCTGGTGCCAAACTTGGGGGTGCTCACCAAGTAAATATCATAATATGACAAAAAATAAGCTTAAACCAATGCTACTGTAATATGCTATTTGATGCCCATCCTCTACTCTTGTAAGATGTCTATGATTCACTTTGGTATTTACCATTAATGTTAATTTTTCTAAAAAGAAGAGTATTATTAAGAAAATTATCTACCCAAACAGAACAATATATTTGGTACCTTTCTAAGAGACTTAAAATCTGACATTTAGGATTTTCAGACCTGGGGAAAACCTTTCAATCAGTTTTGAGCCAGAAAATATAGTTGTTGAAGAGCGACTGGCAGCGATGATGGAGCATTGATAAAAGCTCGAGCTCTGGAATCATATTACACAAGTTCAAAATCCAGTTAAAACCATTACTTTCACTTTAGCAACCTCGAGCAGATGGGGCTCGTTAACTCGAGAGAGCAGCTCATCTAGGTGAAGGGTAACACCAAATGTAAAAAGCCCAAGTAAGAGCACGTAAAAATGACCTTGTGCCAAACTTGGGTTGGTGCTCACCAAGTAAATATA
>JAUZSX010000016.1:523993-534693 GCA_034780655.1 Idiosepius hallami | reverse complement strand
AATGTAAAAAGCCCAAGTAAGAGCACGTAAAAATGACCTTGTGCCAAACTTGGGTTGGTGCTCACCAAGTAAATATAATATAGCTGTTGAAGAATCAAAGTTGGAAGATTGGACCATTGTTGTGTCTACTCTGCCAATTTGAGATCTAAAAACTTAGCTGCCATTTTTCTTTCTCAAAGCCAAATTAAATTTGTTTAACAGGTCCTAATATTCCATATATCAAATTTCAAGTGTCTAAACCAAGATTTTGCTAAGTAGTTTGGTATTGACTGTTCCTAAGACAGACAATGTTACTTTTATGGATTGGCACTTAAAAATATGGAAAACAATCTTTGTTAGATAAAAAGATTATTTTTCATTTGATAAAATAAGTATTATAGGATTATTGGTTTATCTTTTTGTTAACCCTTTCAACCCTAAATAACCGATATATCGACCCTGGCGACTTAAGGCAAAAGAAGATGCACACACCACAATATTTCAACCTCCACTTTTGGACCCTAACTTAGCAATATTACCAAGTAGTCACTCACAGCCTTTCTATTTAAAAAAAAAAAGGTCGAAAGGGTTAATGCTTTTCTTTTTTCAATAAATAATTTATGCCCTTTTTTTTTCTCTATTTACAGCCGAAGATTAAGGAAATGGAATCGACGATGTCGGAGATTATGCCGGCGCTTAGTAAAATCGCAAGTCTTCTATTGGGTAGTAATTGTTATGGTGTTCCTCAATACAGGTGTTTTAACATCAGAACATTATTTACAGCCCGCATGGCTGGATACTTTTCAAGGTAAGAACACAAAATTGTTTCATTTTCAAAATGCTATGTATTGTTTTTTGTTTTTTAGTCACAATCAAGAAATTTGTTTTTTATTAAAAAAAAAAAGAAAACAGTTTTACTGAAATAAAACCACTTTTTTTTTTAGTTACAATCGAAATATATATTTTATTTAAAAAAAATTACTTAAATATAACCCCTTTTTTTATGCTATTTCGGAATCCTTGGAATGTGGCTTGAAGATTTGTACAACTATTATTCGGACTGTTGTCCTCATTCTTATCATTGTTATATTCACGTTTCGTCCAATTAACCCTTCGGCCTTCCTCAGGTGATCTCTGTCGGGATGCGTCTTGTCGTAATTGGGAATTACAGAATTTTGAACTCAACCCTTTATTCAAACTACGGGGGTAACCTGCTCTAGTTCTGTTAACCATGCCTTCGATTGGAATTTTGTGATTACTGCTTTTAGGTGGGATTGAAACCTTAACCTTCAGCTGATGCTCACTTTTGAAGTGTAGGTACTCCGGCGCCTTTATCCGTTATGCGTCCAAAGGACTTTGTGAATATAACAATGATAAGGATGAGGACAACAGTCCGAATAATAGTTGTACACTTTTTTTAGTTACAATAAAAATATATATTCTATTAAAAAAACAATTTTACTGAAATAAAACCACTTTTTTTAGGTACAATCAAAATATATATTTTATTAAAAAACAACATTTTACTGAAATTTAACTACCTTTTTTTAGAATTTTTAAAAATTTCCTTCATTCATGAAAAAGTTAAAAATATATTTTTATCAAAATTACATTTGTAACGTTGTGGAGGCCAGAGGAAAACCAGGAAAGAGCATAGGAGTTTAATTTTCTGTGAGAAAAGTTCTTAAGTGTTAGAGGTGCAAGGAATTAAAGAAGGGCTTTTATCTACAATCCCAAAGGTCAAATTATAGTTGGCTTTAGATCTTAGAGATCAATCTCATCCTTGCCTTCTTTCTTCCATAGCCTTCCATCTGCTTCTGGGGAGGCTGGTCTTTACTACAAATCAGAATTCCCCAGAAAGACACAGAAAGATTTAGATTTTGAAATTGGCAAAATTCTTTATTTTCTCAGTGACATCTTGTATGTTTGGAAAAGAAATATTGAAAGCTTTATATATCTATTCAATCAAACACCAACCCAAGGCCATTTTTGTGCTCATTATATCCTTGGGCTTTTGTAATCAGTGTTGCCCTTCATCTAGATAAGATTATCTCTCAAATTAACGAGTCCCATTTGCCAGAGGCATCTAAAGATAAATGTAATGGTTTTCACTGGGATTTGAACTCACATATCACGATTCCAGAGTCCAAGCTTTTTTTACCAAATTTTCCCCATCGCTGCCCGAAACCTGGAATTCAATTAAATTTGTTAATTCAGTATTGTTTGAAAAATGATAATAAAAACATTATATTATATTAACTTGGTGAGATCCAACCCAAGTTTGGCACAAGGTCATTTTTACGTACTCTTACCCGGGCTTTTTTACATTCTGTGTTACCCTTCACCTAGATGAGCTGCTCTCCTGTTAAAGAGCCCCATCAGCCCCAGTCTGCTGAAGTGAAAGTAATGGTTTTGACTGGGATTTGAACTTGCATAATATGATCTCTGAGCCGGAGCTTCTACCAATGCTTCACTGTTGCTGCCCATAATAAAAACATTATATAATAATTAATTTCTAAAAAAAAATGAAAAGAAGGCAGAGATGAGCTTGGAATTCAGTGACAGCAGATCAGTCAATCAGTCAATTGATCCAGTGAAGGCTGTCTGACCAGAATTATCTGGAATAATCTCATTCACTGGCTTTTGTTTACAAATAAAAATACAAAAAAGAAATTAAAATAGAAAATATTTTTGTCAATAAAACAAAAAAAAAGGTTTATTTTGCTAATATATAAATATATATTGGGCTTTAATGTTGTTCTATACCCGTGTTTCACCATCAGGATCGTCAGGATAACACCAAAGTATAGTTCTGGAACAATATAATAATTATTGGGCAGCGACGGTGGAGCATTGGTAAAAGCTCAGGCTCTGGAATTGTATTACGCAAGTTCAAATCCCAGTCAAAACTATTACTTTCACTTTAGCAGCCCCGGGCAGATGGGGCTCGGGAGAGCATCTCATCTAGGTGAAGGGTAACATCGAATATAAAAAGCCTGGGTAAGAGCACGAAAAACTGGCCTTGTGCCAAACTTGGGTTGGTGCTCACCAAGTAAATATATAATAATTATTGAAAGTTTATAAATTTTGGTTTAGACACTTGAAATTTGATATATGGAATATTAGGACCTGAAAAACAAATTTAATTTGGTTTTGGGAAAGAAAAATGGCAGCTAAGATGTCAATCTTATAAATATTTTTCAGACTATTGTCCTCATCTTTATACTTTTTATAATCTTTATCATTACGTAGTGAAACAAATAAAAATAAATATCAGGACAATAGTCTGAAAAATACTTATAAAAAAAAAAAAAAAAAAGATTTGTTTTTTTTTTCTTCCCCTTCAAAGCCAGGTGGACAAAACTATGTTGGGGTGTAGGGAATGATGGGTGGCAGACCCCATCATCCTCTGCACTCAGCTCAAGTGAGGGAATGGTAAAGAATGCTACATCAACCCTTTTTTGGTCGGGGATGATAATGAATAATGAATATATTTGTTCATTTGAACGTTTAATTATTTGTATATTTGTTCATAACCAAGGACTGTCATAGACTCAGTGAAGTATTTATGCAGATAGGATGAAAAGAATTTTCAAAAAGCTACCTTTTTTTGGTAAGTTTCAATTACTTTTATAGTAATTTCCTTCTCCAAGAAGAAAAACATTTGCTTATAAAAATGGTCTCCAGCCTTCAATGAGTGTCAGTGTTTGTATGCATAAATCAAATCACCCCATGAATCATCTTGGTTAAAAACATCTTGATTATTTTATCTACCTAATCTATTTATTTTCCTCTCTTTTCAGAAGTGGCAAACCTGTTTTTTGTGGTTGTCTTTACCTGTGAAATGTTATTAAAAATGTACAGTTTAGGTTTTGAAGGATACTTTGTTTCCCTTTTCAACCGATTTGACAGCTTTGTTGTGATCTGCAGTATTGTTGAAGTAATTTTGATCCATACCAACGTGATCAAACCTCTGGGAGTCAGCGTGCTGCGTTGTGCACGTCTCCTTAGAGTCTTCAAAGCAACACGGTGCGTAGTTTTCTTGTTTTGAGGCCAAATTTTTTTTATCTTTTTAACATTTTGTTGATGTCTCTGTATAAAAAAATATTAACCCATATTTATATATATATATATATATATATATTGAGCTTTAATGTTGTTCTCTACCCGGGTTTCACCATCAGGATCGTCAGGAGAACATCAAAGTATAGTTCTGTAACAATATGGTAATTAGTGAAAGTTTATAAATTGTTATGTTTGGTAGAGAACAACATTAAAACCCAATAAATACAGCTCTAAAACTGTATTGAGTACTTTTATTCATTACAGCACAATGCAGTTCTTCTTTCCAGCATCGAGGAACATACATTATGTATAAATATATGTATAAATATATAAATCTATAAAGATTACCTATATTTCTAGTTAGAGTGCTTAATATCAGTGATAGAGTATGTATAAGGGATAAGTGTAGACACAGAGTCAATTGCCCTTAGTGACTGATAGTTTCAAGAAGGAAGAACGCCACTCTGATTAAGAGTAAAACTGTGAAAATATGTCGTGGGTCAGTCATTAGTGCATTTTTGTTGCACCACATGGTCTGCAGGTTCAAATCTGTTAGGGTTTAGAATAATTACAATATTGCATATGACTGATAAAATCCAAAAGATCGAAACAGTTGTTCAGCACTATAACTTATACAAGATTTTGTGTTTAATCATAACTAGTTATTAGGGTTAATAACTAGGGCTGTGACAATATTTTATGAAAGAATATACTTGTTAGACTCCTAGTTAAAAGAACTGTGAAAATAATATTTTTAATTAATAAAAGTATGTTACTACGGCCCTACTAAGTAAAGAATTAAAAGAAAAGGTAAAATCACAAGATAGTAAAGTCTGTGACATGAATAATGTTTAATAAAAGCATATTATTACAGCCCTACTAATAACTACAAGAGTGAAAGACATAGTAAAATTGCAAAATAGTCAAGTAACAAGAAAAATATTCTTTAATAAAAGCATATTGTCACAGCCCTTATCACAAAGTTATAATTTGATTTAAATATATTTTTTGCCATTGCTAATGTTTTTTGAGTTGTATGCGGAAACACCAGATAATGCTGTTAGTAATCTATGAAAAAAAATTGTTTTATTTTGTTTTTTTAATGTTTATTTTTGTGGCTATTGTTTTTTAGATACTGGACATCTCTGAGAAATTTGGTAGCCTCCCTATTGAACAGTATGCGTTCTATTGCGAGTTTACTGTTGCTGCTGTTTCTATTCATTGTGATATTTGCCCTGTTGGGAATGCAACTTTTTGGTGGGAAATTTAATTTTGACGAAACGCAAGCGAAACCTCGTAGCAACTTTGACACTTTCTGGCAATCACTACTCACCGTATTTCAGGTTTGTCTAACCCTAATCCTACCTCTTGCATAACTTTTTTTTTTTTTTTTAAAGGAGTTTTGTGAAGGAAGATAGATTTGCTAATTCCATTGATTTCGTCATTTCCAATTTTAGTTAAAATCAACCCAATCTTGTAACCAGGAAAGAAATCAATTATACTTATTGTTAAATTCATTATTGTTAGCCCAGATATGAATGAAGTAAATCCAAAAATATTAATCCTGGTAAAAATTAATTAATCCAAAGATATTTGTAGTCCGGGTAATAAAGTCCAAAGAATATCAGTGTTTTGGTATTAATCCAATATGGCCGTCAGTCTGCTTAATAATTAAATTCCACATGTCTGTTTCTTCTTCTTCTTCTTCTTCTTCTAAATTTTAACTAAAAATCGCGCCTTATTCAAAATCTTGTAATGACAACAACAGGCGTTTTGATTAGTAAATGAAAGAATATCCCATTAGTTAAGCTTCCCCACAAATAGAAATGAACATACACTATTAAAGGAAAGAAGAAAGAAAGGAAAATACAGTCTCAACAGACCAAAATTAATCCAACACTTATGACCCAGTGTATTTAGTGTAGTGAAAATGACTTTGTCTTACCTTCTAAACATCCTTGTATCTGCCTGGCATGTAGGCTTTGTAAAAAAAGAAAAAATTAAAGATGGCGCCCAGAGCTTTATGAGCTCTTGGGTCTTATGACACTGCCGAAAATCTCACCTTAGGGGAGACTGCAATTTGGATAAAAGCAGTTCAACAGAACGTCGAGAGTCAGTATGTCTGCTGAGTTTAGTGGCGAGACCAAAGGTTTCTGAACAAGACATAGTACTATAGTGCAAGTGAGAAGTGGAAGTAAAGTGGTCTCTTTTGCTGGCTAGAGTGTCTGGGCTGACAATGGCTGGCTTGCTTTCTGTTCAAGCCATCTATTTTACAAACAACATTTAGAATTGTGTTGCTCAGCACAATTTGTCAAGAGAAAATTTATCTACCACTATTATTTAAAATACTTATTTGTAGATCATAGAATTAGGAGTAAGCCACTTGGGCCATTGGTTAGGCAATCAGACTCGCATATTCAAATCTGGGACAGCAACGGTGGAGCATTCATAAAAACTCAGGCTTGGAGTTCAAATCTATTACTTTCATTTTAGCAGCCTCGGGCAGATGGGGCGCGTTAACTCGGAAGAGCAACTCATCTAGGTGAAGGGTAACACTGAATGTAAAAAGCCCGGGTATGAGTTCATAAAATAGCCTTGTGCCAAACTTGTGTTGGTGCTCACCAAGTAAATATAATATTCGAATCCTGGTCATTTTTTTCATATTCATTGTACTAATACTCATTGGAAAAACTAAATAATTCCTTGCCCTCTAGAAATTTATAAATTAAAGAAAGATGTTTTTTGTTGAATAAAAAAATGACTTATTTGTTATTTGGTTATTTTCCATTTCAGATCTTGACAGGTGAGGATTGGAATGAAGTGATGTACAATGGTATCAAAGCCTATGGAGGTGTTCGTAAAGTAGGATGCCTTGTTTGCCTATATTTTGTTATACTTTTTATTTGTGGTAATTGTATCCTTTTTTTTGATTTTGCAAAATGATTTTGCAGAATTCTTTTGCCCTTAATCATTTAAATCCAGGCATACAAACTAGGTTTTTGATATCTGAGTAGAATAATTATTCAAAATAGTTTGTTTTGTTTATTAATGTGTAAAATTTGGTTTAAATGAATTATATACGAAAAAAATTCAATATTCAAAGGTAAAATTTACTGTATTGCTTTGAAATTCTATCTGTTTTCATGATAGTACACACTAGAGTAAATTAGTTTGTTTTTTGTTAATCGTTGTATAAATTTGTAGAAAATTTAGTTTGAGATTAACTAAATGTAAAAAAAAGGATTTGATTTTTAATGGTAACATTTATTAAATCATTTTAAAAACCTATTATATTTTTAACAACATACACACCAATCTATACTATAATATATAATTTATACTATATGTAGACGCATGTCACAACTGTCTTAGGTTTTTTAAAAATCTTTTGTCTCCTTAAATAAATTTAAAACTGAATGTTCCATTTTTTTTAAAAATGGGAATCTAATTTTTTATATCAGTTCTTAGCATATGAATCCCAAGCTATGGCCACCACTGTTATGTTCTTTAAAAAAAAAATCAAGATTTTAATTTTAAAGATGTGAATCTAATTTTTGGTCAAAGTTTTTAAAAATATTAAACCCTAGATACTGACACCACTGTTGTTTTTCTTTTGTATAGAAAAAAATAAATAGATAAATAAAGGCACAAATCAACTTGCCATATTGGACATTTTAATTTGGTGTGGTTTTCAGATTTAACGTTATTAGCTTCTGTTTATAATTTTTTATTCTGATTTTTTTTTTACTTTTGAGTTACAGACATGTAAACGTTCAGGTGCAATTTTACAACAAGTTTTTGTTTATGTATTAATTTATTCAACAGAATTTTGTCCTCATCTATCATAGTTGTTTTAGCCAACTTATCCTCTGGCCTTCATCAGGTGTCTAACCAGATTGAAACTCTGAGTCTTGTAACTGTATCCCAAGCAACCAATGCCTTCCATAGTTGTTATTTTTCCCACCATGTTTGGACAAAGTAAACCTCTGGCTTGCTTGGGTAAGAATTGAAACCGCTGTCTTAGAGTCAAAATATGATGAAAAGAACAACTATGATTGGTGAGGAAAAAAAATCATTAGAATTAATTAATTAATAAATAAAGAAGTTTTAATTGAAAAGAATTTTTAAATAAATATAGTTTTTTTTTATATTTGGATTGTTTTTGATCCTTGATTCTGAATCTCAGATATTCTGCTGAATGTCTTCTTGGCCATTGCTGTCGACAACTTGGCCGACGCTCAATCTCTCACTGAAATTGAGCAAGAAAAAGAACAAGAAAAGGCCCGAACTCAGTCGATCCGAAGATCTAAAAGTAAATCCCCTGGCCAAGAAGATAAAGAAGAAGGTGAAGTAAAGGTAAATAAAAAAAAAAAAAATATTTAAGAAGTTTCAACCATTTATTTTCTTTCTTATTCCAAAATAAGCATTAAACAAGTTTTAACAATTTTTCTTTCTTTTTTTCAAAATGAGCATTAAATAAATTTTAATAATCTATTTTCTTTTTTATTTAAAAAAAACATTGAATAAGTATTAATTTATTTTTTTATTTAAAAATAAATGTTAAAAACATTTAATAATTTATTTTCTTTCTTATTTAAAAAAAAAACATTGAATAAGTGTTAGCAATTTATTTTTTATTCAAAAATAAATGTTAAAAAAATTGATAATTTATTTTCTTTCTTAATAAAAAAAAAACATTAAATAAATGTTAACAATTTATTTTTTATTCCAAAATAATCATTAGATAAAAGTTTTAACAATTTCTTTTCTTTTTTATTCCAGGCAATTGAAGAAGGTGAAGGAGTTGGACTAAATAGTAATGGAGAAGGGGTAAATTCACGGTAAATGATATTTTATTTTTAAAATTCTACATGGCAAAGATTTTTTTAAAAATTGAAGATTTATTTATGTAAAGAGTTGCTTTTTTTGGGGATGCGGGGATCCTTTAGATCAGGCTTAATATTTACTGTATTTATTATTCACAATATAGTCCTCATCTTTCTATTTGTTAAATTACTATCCTTTAGATGAGGATTAATAATTGGTATATTTATTAAATTTAGTTGGCTCAGCCACTGAACACACACGATTCAGTGGCGAGGCTCATGCCAATTTGAACTTCAAAAGTGGTCCCCAACTGCATGCATACATACATGCCTGCCTAACCAAAGACAAAGGGTACATCAACCCATTGGATTAACCACAAATCAAGACACTAACCTGGGTATTTTCCACCCTTACACAAGATATGATACCTGGTGTTTGCAAATGGTAACCCATGTAACTACTGACCAGGCTCAACGTTGCTTAACTTCATTGATCAGATGATGCTTGATAATTTGTATATTTATTATGCAGACAATAGTCCTTATCTTTATGTTTATTTAATTTTCTTCTGAATTCTTGAGATGAAACCTGATCATTTCTTTATTTATTATTCAGACTATAGTCCTTATCTTTATATTTGTTAAATTTACTTTTAAATTTTTAATATAAGGGCTGATAATTATTGTATTCATTTTGTGGACTATTGCCCTGGTCATTATATTTACAATTTACAATGTTTGGAATAATCTTTGATTAATTGTATATTTTTGGCTGATTAATCTTTTGGCCTTTAAGTAATCAATCTAAAAAATACAAAGATGAAGACAATAGCTTGCATAATAAATATGCTTTTTTATTGTAATCCTTTAATTGTGGTCTTTTTATTTCTATTCCTTCTTTTCCATTTTGGTTTGACTTTCTGTAAAACTCTACAACTAACCAACCACTTAGCTTAATTCCTTATTTTTCTAGAATAAACATAAACCTTTTTCTATAAATTATAATTTCTTTTATTTCTTTGTATCTTTTTCTTACTTTCTATTTTCTTTAATAGAAACAGAGACAGTGCACATGACCCACATATAAGAATTGACGTAAACAGTGATGAAGTTAGTGGAGAATATAGAGAAAACAAACAAATTCCAAGTCATGGTAAGTTTTTTAAATTGCTTTTTCTTTTTTAAAAAGATTGGAAAACTCTTTGGAACTTTTGCAGAACAAGCAAATGAAGAAATATTTTTTTTGCTCGGGGACTTTTCACCGGTTGTAAGACAGCAATTTGATTGGCTAGGGTTAGGGTTTGGCCAATTTTCTCCATTTGCTTGTTCTGCAAAAACGCCAACTCTTTATTGAAGCAAAATATCAAAAAGAACAAAAACTTTTTTTTTTCAAGAATAAAGCTTGGTCCTTTCTATTACCAAAATCTTAGCATTGTTTTAATATCTGTTTATTGTTATATTTTCTATTTATAGATATATAACTAAATTGTTTTAACTCTTCTATGATATTAACGAATGTCAATCCCAATTAGACTTTAATTCCGGCACTTCTCTTGGTACTACTACACAGTGTCATGCTTAGCCACCTAGCAGCCTTGACACAGAATGCACCTTGCGGCCCCCTTTCACCTAAAAAGGCAAGTTGCTCCCTCCTAACATACTGGAGCCTTCAATCAAAGACCACACACACACACACACATGAGAGAGAAAGAAAGAGAGACATGCTTAACCATTTAGTGGCCCCATCACAGAATGCTTCTTGTAGCCCCCTTTCCCCTAAAAAGGTAATTTCCCCCCCCCCAACATACTGGAGCTTTCAATCAAAGACTA
>JAUZSX010000016.1:479176-520867 GCA_034780655.1 Idiosepius hallami | reverse complement strand
TCTAGTATTTAATTAGTTTTTCTATCTAATTCCCTAATTAATCAATTCCTAATTAGTGACACTACTCTGTCACACCTTCAATACAGGAGGGAGTGGTTATGGTGCAACTTTTTTTGCAAGGAGTCAGAAAGCACAATACAAGGATAATGTTGAATATTATATGTTATATATGTTATTCTTGTATTAACCTTAAAAAATATTTGTGTGTTAGTGTTTTTTCTTGATTCCATCCAAAACAACTAAGGTTGCTCAGAACACTGGCTGCCACGGCTCTTGTTTTAGTTAGAAATTAACTAAAATTTATTTTCAAACTACACTTTTCATCTTAATACTTGTTTTCATGTCATTTCAATGAAGTAATTTTTTGGCCTTCTTCAGATGTATCAACCATGACCAGCTATGAGTTTAATAGTGCACATTGTATTATTTAAAAAAAAACTGTGTGACAAAAAGATCATTTATCAAAAAATGATGATAGACAGTGACTACAAGCCCACCTTCTCATTCAGTCATATATATATATATATATAATTAATTATTGTACCAACCTTTTTAATTTTCATCTATTATCGGTACCTGATTATCAGGAGGCATTTGGGAAGAGGGGAGAATTGGAAGATTAATTTTTATACCAAAGGAAGTTCTCATTGTTTTGTTATGAGATCAGAAATTAATGCATATGTGGGGGTTAAGGAAATTAACTACCATGGAATTTACATGAGTTCTGCTAGTATATTTCTAAATGATACAAATTGCTTTGATATTTTTTTAAATCCTAAATGTCTTCAATCAGTGAAGTTAGAGGAAATTTTTTTTTTAAATTTGACTCAAATTTGATTTTTTTTTTTTGTTATTGTTCTTCATAACCGTTTTTTTTTTTTCTATCTTTTAGATTTTCAAATTATGACTTTCGTTTAATTCTTCTTCTTTTTCAAATCTTTTTTATTAAAAGAGAATTTATTAAAAAAAAAAAACAGCCACAGAATTCCACTTGGTTTAGTTTTATAAAAATTTTTAAAAAAATGAAATTTTTTTCTTTGATCCATATTTTATAGGATTTTTCTGTTATAACCAAATTACCATTTTATTTTTTTTTTTCTTTGTAACTTTGACTGTTGTCCTGATCCTTAGCATTGTTACCTTCATTGTACCCTTCGGTCTTCTTCTGATTGAACTCAGGAACATTCGGGTTATGATTTGGAATCTTCATAGATTTTCAAACATAACCCATTTTTCAATCCACCTGGTTAGACTACTCTTGTTCTTCTAATAGATAAGGGTGATAAGCTTTGGAAATGCATTCTTAGTAATCATTGCTTTCACTTTTAGTTAATACTCAGAACTAAAAAAACTCAAAACCTTTATCAGTTTTAGCACGGGTCCAGGATAAGGACAACAGTGCAAATTATTTAGTCTCGTCTCAAAGATAATGAAACTAATAATATGAATGAGGAAAACAGTGCAAAAAATCTATCTAAAAATTATTAAACCTTATCTCAAGGATTGTATAGGTAGTAATGATAAAGATGAGAACAACAGTCTGAAAAACCGATTTATAAATTACAAAGCCTTAAAGCAATGTAATGGTAACAATAATAAGAATGAGGGCAATTGTGTGAAAGATAGATAAAAAAAATTATAAAGCCTCAAATATTGTCAAGGTAACAATGATAAAGATGTGGACAACAATCTGATAAAAAGAAGTATAAATTATCAAGCCTCATCTCAAGGATTGTGGAAGTAACAATGATAAATATAAGAACTACAGTCTGATAAAAAATGTACAAATTATGAAGCCTTTTACTAAAGAATTCTGAAAAAAAAAAACATTATTTCTTCTCTTTCTATTGCATGTCTTTTTCTTATTCTTTCAACTTTTTTATACATAAAATGATTCAATTCTCTATATTTTCTATGATAGCAAACACTTGATGCCTCGGCAAGTACCTATTCCTCATCAAAACATTTACTTCTAACTGACCAATATCTTAATGCCATTAACTGTGTTGATAACTTATTTTTTTAATACTATTTAGTTCCAGAAATCTTTCTGACAATTAGATCTAGACAAATGGATCCTTTTTAAATTAACCTTTTACCTTTAGAATTTATTAAAAAAAATTAAACGTTAATTCTGAACCCTCCCTCCACCTTTGAAACTATACTACTTTTTATTTAGCAGGCTTAAACCTAATATCACAAATCTAAATTAAAATGAACAATGGTTTCATTAACTGGTTTAGTATCTACAATATATATTTGTTTATCGGGTAAACCTGTACATCTGCCCCTTATCGTCTATTTTTCATTTAATTGTTTTTGGTTTATTCAATGATTTATTATTGATTAATTGTTAAATTTTCAGATTATCAAAAATAAATAAATAGAAAAAATTCAGCCTTTGAAATTTGCTGAGTTTCTGAAACAATTTTCTAGTTAATTGATCCCCCATGTATAAATCACCCAAAAAGAAGGCCATCAAAAGTTGTTACCAATAGTTTTTCTCCCTAAACATGTTGGAAATTTATAAAGAAATATTCTTTTCTTGCTAAAAAAAATGTAGGAAACCTAAATATTTTTGAAAACAAAGAAAAGAATCACAAAACTCTTTGTGTAAAAAAAAAAAAAAAAACAAAGGACGTGGTTGGGAGAGTTTTGAATTTAAAAAAAAAATTTCTTATCATAAAATAGTTTAATTAATTTCTTTAAAATACTTTTAATAATGAAATACAATATTTTAATACTTCCTATTATAAAATAATTTATATATATATATATATATATATATATGTATATATCTTTTATTTATATTGAATCTCTTTAAAATACTTATTATTATAAATCAGTTTATTTATTTTGAATTCCTTTAAAATACTATCTTTTATAAAATACTTTTTTAAAATTTTTTTATTTAATTACAAGTTTCAGAAAAAAAAAAGAACCCTAAACTTACAAACAGCAAACAACTCGTTATTGCTTTCATGTTGAATATGGGGGATCCGTTTATTAGAAACTTGTATAAGCAACTGAGCACCCTCTAAAATTCTTAGAATATTATTTATTTTTTTGTAATCTGAAAGCTTATTGTCTAATTAGGAATAATAAAAAATGAAAAACAAAAACAAATGGGAAAGGTGTCAGACATACAGATATATTATGTATTGTCTAATTTCAAATAATGCCTCTAGAGAAAACAATCCAGCATTGCATTTACTACTGAGTATATATCCTAAAAAGTATAGAATGTAAAGAGACAAAATCTTAATTTTTTCTCAAATTTTCTAACAATTCATTTATGAAACCAATATAACCACTATTGGTCTAGTATTAGAAGAAAGCTGGCTGAAACTACTATGTAACAGGTTATCAATTTCTTCCATAACAACAAAATCTAATTTTGTGAACAAATGCTTGTAAAGTTCTTTCTCTAACAAAATGTTTTTTAGTTCTTAACTGTAATTAACCATTCATGCTGTATTGTCTTCCATAACTTTATTCATTCATGAACAATCCTTCCAAATTGCAAGTATTTTTCTCTTGGAACAAATTTCAACATAATTTCTAGAAAACTAAAGTTTTGTAGAACAAAGGTTTGACTAATTCTCATAACAATTGGTTGCCATTAAAAACCCTACAATGTACTACTATTTGTATATTTAATATGTAAACTATGGTCCTCATCTTTCTATTTGTTAAATTCAGTGTATTTTGGCCAGTTTATCCTTTGGCTTTCTTTCTAAAGAAGTCCAAAATATAAATTTGTGAAAACATAATAAATTTCACAAATATGAAGATTAGAATCATAGTCCTTATAATAAATATACAGAATATCATGCATCATCTGAAAGATTCCAAAAACAATGTAGTACTAGATTCAGATTATTTCTAAAATAATATTGATAAATTTATCCAATCACCTTTTATTTTCCCTTGTAATTTCCTTAAAATGTTTGTTTTGTACATTTTTAAAAAAATCTTCTGGTTTAGTTATCAATGAATTTTTAAAACAAGAGATGATACAACAAAAATCCCATTCCTTCCTCTACTCCATTTTGAAAACTTCTCTACATAGTTTTTTCATATAAGATCAATGAATTTTTCTGTGTTCATTACATAACAAACTCTAATCTTAATAAATAACTTCAAAATACATTTTTAAAAAATCTCTAATCATTCACACCAAAACTTTTTAGACTTGTTCATGGTTGTTTCTTAGTCTTTTGCCTTTTCCTCTTCCGTATCTGTTTACCTTCTTTCTTTTATTCCTGGCTCGGCTTCATAAACAAAAATGTAAGCTGTCCATATCTTCTGCAAAGATACTTGTTTATTATCAGACTTGTATAAGATAAGCAGGCATAGTTGCCACAAACAAGTAACTGGTTCATAAAAGGAGCTATAGATTGTTAGTTTCTTAGGCAAGCAATCTAGATCATTCCTTTTAAAGATGATATCCTGAGCAAATTAATGCAGCTATCTTTAGTATCAAACCCTTCTCCCTCTACACAGAAGATCTACTCAGATATTGTAAAATCAAAACTTATTTTATAATATCTATTATATAAAAAAAAGAGTACATTTTTGTTCCTTATGCAAATCCACTTTATTCATCCTATGCCATTCAAATTTTCTATAAGCATAGATCAGTAGTAAAACCAGATCAATACATACATTTCTTGCTTTAAGGTAACCTCATACCCTACCCCCTGGACCACTTTAATTAATATGAGTGACTGATTGTAAACATGCTCTGCGAGGTTTTGAAGTTATGGTCAAATCTTTGTATAACACTTCCTTTGGTGGAAATATTTTTGTGATTCTTCCCACTTAAGTTGTTATAAAAATTGTTTGAAAAATGCAGCTGTTGTTTTAAAAAGAATGGGAGCTTTATTTTTTTGGCCATACTTAAAATGTTCTGAGTTGCAAGGGCAATGCCAGATTATCCTGCCAGTAGATAATAAACTGGACCATTTTCAGAAAAACTCAAAATTTATGGGATAAATTTTTTTAACCATTGAAAAATTTCTTTCATTAACAATTGAGACAATTATTACAAACAAATTTTTTTAAATTATAACTTATGGATCAAAATTTCAGTCAATCTTTCTTTTGCTCAGGTTAATACTTTTGATTCTTTTTACTATTTTCTTTGTGCATTGGTTAAATAGTAATACAGCTATTGTATCTACTATGGGTATTGGTTAAATAATACTACTATACCATAATGGGACTATTTGAGACTAAAAATGTTGTGTAAAAAAATAAACTCCAAAATAAAAATCTTAAAGTAAGAAATAATGATTTTATAGTCAGCAATTTTCCCAGCTGATTGGGTCTTTCACTTTGTCATCTATAGAACTAGTAGTTGTTATTGAAATTTTCTTAACCCTCTCTTTCTCTTTGCTTGACTTTGATGCAGGCTTATTGATATTTTCATAAATCACTTGTTATGAGAGGTTGATTGTATGTGTTGCCAGCTAAGTCAGATCTTGACAAATCTGTCCTTTCTCTCTTTCTCATGTCATGACTGTCTTTTATAACTTATCCATGGAATGCAATCAAAGTGAATTGAAGGGATGCAAAAACTTAATTTCTTTTATCATGCGTTTTTCATGTGTTGTCTAAAAGGTCATCACTCATACAAAAGTCCTTGACTCTTCATATATGTTATGTTTAGAGTTTCTTTGCACAAACAATGACGAACTGATAAATTCTGGAGTGTCCATTTAATGATGGAAACCGTTGCATCTGTTTATTTTTTGTCATAATTTAATGAATGTAAGAAATTTATGAATTTAATTTAATGAATGTAAAATAAGTAGACAATAGATCTCTGTTCATTTAAAACCTGTTTTATTGAAAAAAATGCTGACTAAATACACACATAAACGTTATGGGAAGTCACCCATACATGAACTCTTTCAAACTGTTTAGGTGTTACTCTTAAACTATGGCATTAAGTACTATCACTCTTCATTTCTTCCTGTTTTCTATATCCATATCTGAGTCTTCGTTAGTGACCCTCTTTGGGCCATATATATATATATATATATTGTTGGCAAGCGTCTCATTACCAACAATGCTATAGAGATCGAATTATGACATCTTATGATTAACGATGACCCACTAGGCTCAGGCGCCATGTGGCCAGCTTCACTGGTTGTGTGTCTATTGCCTATGCTGCACCTCCCATAAGAGTAGTAGTACTTTAGGTCCGATCACACAAGTCAACACCGTTGCCAAACAATTTATTTATCAGATCTTAATAATTCCTGTGTAATTCAGATCTTTATGTATGAAACTAGAAACCATTCTGGAAATTAAAGAAATGCACATACACTTGAAATAATGTTTAATTTTATATCATAAATAAAAAAATGAATTTTTGTTAAATTTTCTTTTTCTATTTTCTTTCTTCAATTCAATCTTTTCTAAATCTATTCTTTTCTAACCATTTTCTTTTTCTCCCTTTTTTCCTTTCAATATTTATTTTAAATAATGGAGAAAATGTCTGTAGACAATCTTTAATTACACAATTATTTGGATTCTATTAAAAAAAGATTTCTTTTGATGTTAGATAGTCATCAGCAGTCTTATTTTATAAGAATATTAGAAAAAACTTTTTAATAAAGTTCTTTTAGTTTTGTCATATTCATTTGCATTTTACAACACAACAGTGATCACTTACAGTGCCGTTTAATTAGCAGGATCGCTTCCCACCCCTGCAGAATGCCCTTTGCGACTGGTCTACCCATAAAATGCCAATAGCTCCATTCCAAAATACTGAAGGCTTTTACCAAAAAAAAAAAAAAATAGATATATATATAGATAGATAGATAGATAGATAGATAGATATATATAAATCCAATTTTATAAACATTTTGTTAGAACGTATCTGGAAAAAATATCTTTTGTTCCATGATGGTAGTATTTTTTAATGGAGTATTTTTTAGGCAATACGGCAGATAAGTAGGATGTTGCACTCTCAAACCCACTAGCAACTAAATAGGATATATATTGGGGTTATCACTGATTACAATTTAATCATTTGATGCAAATAAAAAATGTCACTGAAAGTAAATAATAACTTTGTCAGAATCTTTTCATAAATGAATTTCAGAAAAAATTTAAAAAATAATTGGTATTACTCTATAGGTATAATAAAATAATTGGTATTACTTTATCAGGTGTTGATATGTATGATGTATGTATGTGTATATGCATATAGGTATTTATACATATTAGCACCCAAGGGTGCTGATATAGAGCATTACCAAAAAATCAAATAGATTAAGTCAACACTTAAAAAAAATTCATAAAGTTAAGCAAAGTAAATGCATTTGCGTGAACTTTTGAAAAAACAAGAAAATATCAAAGAAAAATTAAAACACAAATGAAATAAATTTAGAAAAAAAACTTATGAAAATAGAATAAATTAGTAGAAAACTTTTTTTTAAATGCATAAAGACAAAAGAAAAAACAAACCTCTAAATAAAAATTGAAAACAAAATCCCCTTAAAATATAATTTTTCATTTTGTTTAGTTGCTATAGGGTTTGAGAGTATAACATCCTACCTATCTGCCATACTGCCATTAGGTTTTTTTTAATTCTGTATATATCATCATGTTGTTTTTAAGCAAGAAAATCTCCTTATCCGTTCATATTTCATCAATCTTCCTGTTATTTATAGAATTTAAACTGAGCCACTGAGTCCTCACACAAGGGGATAACTCTATTTGAGTACATCTTAGCTGCTAAGCAGCCATCCTGGTTGGTTGGTTGGTGTGAGGGATTAGGTGCATAGGGGTGGGTATCAGAGAGAAGGCATGTTTCTTAGTTCAAACCCCTAAATGAATTTGACTACTTATGCCAAGAACCACTGACCAGCCCTGTACATTACCTAGTATTCCTAAGTGGTCACCAATCTTAGTACTGAACAGGATCTACGTTGCTTAACCATTGGGATCTGACAAGAACCAGTGTCTTCAATATGATTTGACAATACTTGTTGTTAAGCAATAAGACCTCTTCCCACCCATTCAGGCTTGGATCAGTCTACTTATAAAGTATTTTGTAATCTGAAATTCCAAGTCCTCACCCTAGGGGTAACTCCAATCGAGAGATGTTATTGGTGAGACCTGAAAATTCTTATGTTAATGCAATATTGCCTTATGCAAAAGGAATTGTTTAATGTTGTGCACTGTAAGCGAGCCAAATAAAATTTTCTTTAAATTCTGTGTGTTGGATTTGGCCAATGAGCCATAGTTTGTGCACACATAGCTTAAAACTGATTTTTTATTTATGGGATAGCCACACTAGATTAATATACAAATTATATTATAAAAGAATTTGAATTTTGTGGTCTTCAATGATTTTTAGAATTATAAATCAATTTAAATTTCTAATCAATCGAATTGATTCTTCATCATCTGGAAGGAATGTTATGTTTGATTAATGAATTCATGGTTTGAATTTTTTTTATATTCTATAATGTAGAAATTTTAAGTCAGTGTGACCTCTTTGTGATACTAATAAAATTTACTAACCCTGGAAAAGTTAACTAACATTTGTTTTAACTGAAATGGTAACTAAAAATGATCGGTTAAATAAAGCTTTAGTTAAATATACATGAAGATAATCAGGTTAAGATTTTCAGCAAAGTCAGAGAATTTTAAAAAAAGATAATTTTTTTTTTACCTTTTGTCCCAAAAATCTAAGATCAAATTCTAAATAATATCAATTTATATGTCAGTTGTTCTGTTGGGGAATCTTACTTTTTATGCATCCACAGATTACTCCATTCTGCTTTAATAATATTTTCTCTAATCAAAACATAGTAAATCCATCTGAAGAGTGCAAAGTATTTTATTCCCATAAACTTCCATTTTTTAGTGACTTGGCTTCTTCATTTTTATGAATTTTCATTTCGGTTTTTAAATAATTGAATAAGAATCCCCCCACTTAATTGCACATGTAAAGCTTTTTTAAATGAATTTTTTTTTAAAAGAAAATAAAAATTACATAAATTTGATTTTGGTCTTGTGTTAAATTTCCAATATATGCCAAGAGAATATTTATCTAAAAGACTCATTTTTCTTTAGAGTTGATGAGTGCAGTGTGTCATTTTCTTTTTTGATTTTTGCTATTTTATGCAAAGCTTTTTTTCAGCATCATAGAATCCTTTCTTTGATGCTTACTACTACTATTTTCTTTTCTTTTTTTTCTAATCTTTTTTTTTCTTTTCTTGTGACCATACAAGTGTAGATATTGTTTTAAGGATAAATATTTATCTTGGCTTATATTTCCAACTTTGTTTGGGTGAATACCCTTGGGAAAGGTATTCATCACTCAATCCTCTCCTTGCCATAGATTAAATTGTGAAACTACTGTTCTGCTGATACTTTGTTAACCAATGGAAAAGGTTTATTATAAATGAGCATTCCTAATTTAAAGTGACCAAAAAAAATATTGTTCCATTAGCATTTATAATTGAATTAATACCTTTGGGAAAGGTATGATTCCCCACATTCCCTCCAGCTATGGATTAAATAGTGCATTGTTTTACAAACTTAATTGTTAAAAATCATCATTATCACTATCTGTACTAATATATATATATATATATATATATATATAATTAATATTATTAAACCAGTGTATCAGTACTAATATAATATAGCTGAATGGTCTGAAGGTTTTTTTTTTATTATTTTTCTTCTGTCATGTATTTTTGTTATGCATTGTAATTTTAAAATGTTGATATCGTGAAACATGGGATTTAAAAACAATCTTAGAATCTATCAAAGCACATTGTTGGTCTTTTAGTCCTGAGAAGCAATTTCAGATGCATTCTCTAGGTACTTTGAACCTCTTCACTGCCTTCCATGACTGATCTATCTTTGTTGCCTTGACTCTGTCACAAGCTGACCTTTCTTCTTCTTGTCTATCTCCTCGAATGTGAGTATAAAAATCATGTCTGATAAGAATCTGGATCTCACTTTACTTTTCATTTCTTCTCCATAGAGAAATTTTGAATTTTCAGCTTATGATTGCAGTTAATGATATTTTTCCTTTTAACAAAACAACTATAAAAACAATAATAATAGAAGTCATGAAAATAAGAAATTTATGTTTCAAATTATGTATTGAAAATAATGGAAATCATATTGAAAATGTTTTTTTTTATCAATATTAGAATTAAACATTATTTTGTTTTAAAAGTATGTGTTAATTTGCATGTACCTTTGATGTATTTAATCATGTATTGAAACTTATAGAATTCATTTTAAAAATGTTATTATTTATTAATATTAGAATTAAATAAGAATTAATTTGTTTGATAAATCCCTTTTTACCTAGACTTTGTCGGCACCTCGTAGACTATTCAACTAAAGAAATGTAAATTTATAATAAATTATAAATACAATTAAATTTTGAGTTTTTTTCCTTGTGACCCATTTGGTCAGAATTACAACAAATTTTTATTTCATTTCCATTGATGTGAATAATATAACATATCTTTCAAGATCGTCTTCTTGCATAACTGAATGAATCTTTACTGTAGCTGATCATAGATAAATTAATATTTTCAGACAATATTATAATAAATGATGAGACATATAGGACTATGATGTTATTTATTTCTGTAAATGTTATGAATAAAATGAAAGATTATTAAGAGAATTTAAATAGGAAAATGTAGAATTGAATATTTATATAAGAATGATAAAGCATTTAAAAAGGTTATGTTCTTCAAAGGTTTATATATGTATGCTTGGTTATGTCCATATAAAAAGAAACAAGACTTTTATGACATCTATACACCTCCAGCCATATTAAGAACTCAAGTTTTTTTTAATGATGTATTTCATACAATTTTTTTTATATTGCTTTTAATTATCAAAATATGCATTAATAATTCATTATTGTTTTTCACTTTGACAAAAACATTTTTTTAGAATTTCAAATATTGTTTTACGAACTAGTTCATTTAACTAAGTACATTGAAATAAAGGTTATTTTTATTTTTCATCAGGATTTAGGAAATAGTTTTAAAAATTGTATTCATAAATTGCAATAAATTACTATATTTCTTAAATGAAAATATTTGTTTTTAAATCTTAATATCTTAAAATATTTAAAAAAATATTTGCTATTTCATAATGCTTTAATTGTTTCATAAAAATAGAGAAATGTTTTTAAACCAGAATGAATTTCCTTTTCTTTAAAGGTTTGCTGACTTTATTTTTATCTTTTGTAATAATAGATTATTGCCTTTTGAAAATAAATTATGATTTCTAAATTTTTGTCTAAAACGCATTCCTTTTATTCTTGATTTTTATGACATAATCCCATCCCAAGTAGGATTTTGAGATGGCATAAAATTGATCTAATTACATGCCATATAAGTTTTTGCAGGTTACAAAATCTAAACTTGATGTAATCATTCTCCAGCAAATATCCAAACTTTCAATTATTAAAATAATTCCTTTCTAAAAGAGATAAGTTTCCTTCACATTTTTTCAAGCCATGACAGTTTTTTTTATCCCTTATCTCATCAACAGGATTTAATGAAAAAAGGGCATTAGTGGAAACCCTTTTTTTGTCCATAGTATAAAATCATATATAATTTTAATCTTTTATTCTCTATTTCTTCTATTGCTTACTCCTTTCTTAGCTCCTATCCTACGTGTTATGGAGTTACTTACACTAAAAATAATTAGGATATAACCAAAGTTTTGGACTCCTACATATTCCTTGATTTTAACAAAGCACAGTAGGAAGTGCAACATCTTAAAAAAGTTTTATCATTCAAAACTAATTTTTGATCTAAATGCAATTGTCTGATGCCCTGTTGTTTTTTTGTAGCCCGGGTCTCCGATCATCAGTATAAATTTTTTCCGTCTTTTCCGTGTCATGAGATTGGTTAAACTGCTAAGTCGAGGGGAAGGTATCCGCACATTGCTTTGGACTTTCATTAAGTCATTTCAGGTAAGGAATTCATTTTATTTCTATATTTTTTCTTTCTCTAATAAAGACAATATGAATTTTTAGTGTAAAACATAAGGTGTTCGGAAGCAGGCTATGTGCACTAGCATGAATAAGACTTGAGAAACAAGTAAAAAGCAAAAACAAGTTACAGCAAGTAAATAGTAAGAGAAAGGAAAATACTATATCTCCATATGTCATCATTAAAATTGTTATGTTAACTATCTTATGTATAATGGCTTGTGACCATTTAAATGTTGATGCCCAGAGGTATCATTATATATATAAAGCTGAAGTAGAACATATTTGAGGACCAAATAAAAATGAAATAAAATTTAGAGTTTAAGCGCGTGTCCCCGAATTTAATCAAAAGTATTATGTCAGCAGAGCTAAAGTAGTAGTTGTCAAATGAAATAAGATCTCAGAACAGCTCCTTTTTTTTTATTCAGAAGGAGATAATCAGTCTGTCATGAGGAAACAAAATTTAGGAACAATGTTAACACTAGTGATAGTAATCCAAACCAAAGAATTGCATTTGTAGTAATAATAATTATGAGAATTGTGGCCTGGCTTTGCCTAGCATCGGGGACTTGCCAATATTTTTTCTTCAAAAACGTTTTGTGTGTGAAAATGAATTATTTTTTCTTAATTTTCAAAAACAATTCTACATTATTTATTTACTTGTTTATTTTTAATTAAAAACGGTTCTTCGTATCTTCTCAGTGTTTAAAAAAAAGTTTTTTTAAGCAAAAATCACCACTTCTAAAATGCCATAATGATTTATAAGGTCAAGTTGCATTGCAGACAACGATTCCTGTCAAATCACCGAAGTTAAGCAACATCGAGCCTGGCCAGTAGTAGGATGGGTGACAATTTAAGAATAGCAGTGTTCACAGTTCAACTCCATATTTTCTTCTGGAAATATAGCGCCTACTTAATCTAGCCACATACGTGCGCATAAATTCAAAACCGGATATAGAACCCATTCAAATGCGATTAGAGTTTTAATAGCGAATTAGATTATAGTATAATAATATAATATTCTCTGAGAAGTCTCGTTGGTTCAGTCAGACTTTAGAATCATAGTATGTGAGTTTGAATCCTTGTCATTTCATTTGCATTCATGATTGGATAAATACTGTTGGCAAAGGTATGAATCCCCATGTTCCTTCAAGCTATTGGTTAAATAGTGCACATTGTGTGATCCAAAACACTACAAGTGGATAAAATGAATATTTATCCAAAATGATTGTTCTCAGCATTAAATGAACTAAAATGGCTAATATGCCGTAAAACAAACAAACAATGACATTAGTTATTGTGATCATGATCCTCCTCCACTAAAGGGTCAATTCACCAAGAGGTGAATTATATCTCATATGTTCTAGTAACAAGATAAACATTTGAAAATCTTGCTATTTCAAGGTTGAGGTTAAATAATATTAATTGGGACAGTCATTGCTTTTTTTTCTTTTTTTGTCCATTTCCTTTATACCTGCTTGATATAAATGAAATATTCCAAATCTTAATGGAACACATTTATTGAGTAGACCAAAATTAGAATATTATTATAATTATAATAATTCAATAACAAGAAAATGAAGAAATGGAAACTGTTTCATTGTAAAATAAAATATATTTGTGGATAACAAAAATGTTTTTTTTAAATATTTTTAGGCTCTGCCCTATGTTGCTTTATTGATTGTCATGTTGTTCTTCATCTATGCAGTCATTGGCATGCAGGTAACCTTTTATTTTAAAACCTATTTCTTACTAGTTGTAGAACCCTTATAAGAATTATCAGAATAGCTATTTATCAGATATCTTTGCAAAGTAAAAAAACAAGTAATAGTTAATTATTTTCTCTTTTTTGTGTTTCAACAAAATAAACAAAATTCTTTTTTTCTTTATTTTAAAAGATTAAAATCTTTCAGTATTTATTTTTATAAAATTAGAACCCTGTTAGATTTGTTTTAAAAGATTAGAATTCTGTTGGGTATTGCTCTGAGCATTGCCATTATATTGTATTTATTTGAAAAGATTAAAATCAATTGTATTTATTTTAAAATATAGAAAATGTGTTGCATTTACAAAATGTATCAGTTAACACCTATTATTTTTTAACATTTTGTTATTTTTTATTAGTTTTTAATTAATTAGACTATAAAAATAAATTACTTGTAACAATATTTTTTATTATTATTCAAAGTATTGATTAATAATAATAATAGTAATAACCAACCAAAGTCATAGATTTTTACTTAAAAATTATTTAAGAATATACCAAAAGTTAGAACTTTATATATTTTTGTTATATACCTTCCTTATCCTAATTGTATTTATCTTCCCTATCAAGATAAACACCACAATAAAACTTCCAATTGTTTTTTTTATTTATTAAGTATTTAATATATTTTGGAGAAGTCCCATTTGGACTATGGAATCGTAATATGCAAGTTCTAATCCCAATCATTCTGTTACATTGACATTCAGGTTAATACCCTTGGGAAAGGTGTCAATTCTCATATTCTCTCAAATTATGAGTTAAATAATACATCTTGTGTAATTCAAAAATGATATCAAAAATAAAAGATGTTTGATAAAAATCATTAAAAGTTCTTGGCATTAAATGACCATAAAGATTGATAAACCATAAAACAAATCAATTATCCATCAATCTCTGATTTAGCATCTTATTAGTAGGGCTGTTACAATATTCTCTATCAAAGAATATGCTTATTACATCCCTATTTATTTAAGCTGTAACAAGAATAATTTTCATAAAAGTATGTTGTCTTGGCTCTACTAATAAGTAAAGAATTAAAACAAACAGTAAAATCACAAAATAGTAAAGTCTGTGACAAGAATTTTTAATAGAAGCATAATATCAAAGTCCTACTAATAACTACAGAATTAAAAGAAATGTTAAAATTGCAAAATTCTTTAATATAAGCATATTATCACAACACTAGTTATTAGAACTTGTAGAAAATCTTGACCATTTGATGAGGTTGACTCTTTGATGTAGATAATATTTATCTGTTTTTTTTTTGTTTCTTTTATAGATGTTTGGCAGAATTGCCCTAAATGAAGATACAGAAATCCATCGGAACAACAATTTTCAGACTTTTCTACAAGCTGTATTAGTATTATTTAGGTAAGAGATACATTCCGATTCAATTCCTTTCATAATTATTATGGCGCTTGTTCCAAAAGTCATGCCTTCAATTTTTTTAGTTATTTTTTGCACATTGAAGAACAACAAAGTTGGAAGTGGTCCCATTAAAACGAATGATCTTTTCTGTCCTAGAATTTATTTTTCTATAGAGTCACTGCAATTCTCAATGCACTTTTGATTAACTTTAATTAAAGTCAATGTGTAAACTCTAACAATGTTTATCTATCTTTGAGCAGGACTGAATTTCACTACTGGATTGGCACCTTTGTTAATGCACAGTTTTTGCATGTTTTTACAAAACAGCCAAATCAATATTTCATCTTTGACCAATGACCAAGACAATTTAAGACAGCTTAAGAATATTATGCATTTAGACAGAAAGTATTCTTGTGTAGATTTTTTTGAGGACTATTATCTTAGTCCTCATAATTATTAAAGAAAAAAACTTCAATTCCAGCTATTCAGCCATTTTGAATTATCTTAACGCTTTGTAAATGTAACAACTATACACTAATATTTTTGTTTATTTGCCTTATTTTTTTTTTTTTTAACTCCTCCAAGTCATTTTCTTAATGAATATTTGGGTATTTTTTAGATCGGCCACAGGTGAGGCATGGCAAGAGGTGATGTTATCTTGTGTTGATAACAAAGACGTCTTGTGTGATCACAGAGTTAAAACAAATTCAACATCATGTGGTACCAATTTTGCATACCCCTATTTTATTTCCTTTTATGTACTCTGTTCATTTTTGGTAAGTGAAATATTGGTTTTGTATTCTTTTCATTCAAGCTAAAATCTTTACTTAAATCCATACTAATTATAATGCAGTCAGTTATCTCCCTAGAGGTTCTTTTTAATTACATAACGACATATTTAAGTTTGGATTTTATCATTTACTTTGAGTAAGGAAGAGAATAAAGATTAGTTAGAGAAAAAAATATTTAAATAAATTTTTAAATCTTAAAATGTCTAAAAGAAAATAGCCTAATGTTCTAGTTACAGCACCACATAAAAGTGTGTTCTTTGTTTTAATTAGCAGGAGCCATAAGCACTTGCTATTAACATAAGTTGTTAGTATTTACTTGGTTGAGCCCAATCCCAAAGCTTTCGTCAATTGTTACCATTTACTTAGATGAGTTACTCTGCCAAGTTAATAAGTCCCCCCTAAACCTGAGGCAGCTAAAGGTAAGCAATATGTTTTTTACTGATATTTGAACTCATGTAATACAATTTCAGAGTCCAAGCATTTACCAATGCTCTACCCTTGCTGCCATCTATTTTCAAAAGTTATTGTTGTTAATAATTTGATAAGAGGCAAACAGATGAGTTGGGTGAAGACTGATTGTGTAATAATTCTCTGAGAAGATGAAAATTTTTATCAAAGAAATGGGCGGAGAGAGGACTTTCTACAACAAAAACAGAATAAAGACTTATCCAGTCAAAAGAAAAAAAAATCAATTCCACTGATCAATTATTTAGTCAAACTTATCCAAATTGACAAGAAAAAATCTAGAAACATCTGCAGGAAATACAGCTGAACAATAACAATAAACTATCCTAAACAAATACTGCTTGCGACTCTTCCACCATTGCTTAGGCCTTGCAAGCCATGTATAACAAACAAACTAGAAAATAGATGACAGACAATAGACCCAATACTTGAACATGGATGGGCACTGCCTACAAAATTATATTTACTAATAGACTACAAAATCAACCACTTCCTACAACAGTCCACTTTGGACAGTGGATCTTCAGTCGGTTTTCGGAATCATAATATGGAAGTTTGAATATCACTTGTTCCATTTGCATTCCTATTTGGACTACTACACTTGGTAAAAGTATGAATTCTTACATTTCCTCCATTTATGGATTAAATAATACATATCCTGTTATTTCAAAAACTATGTGTGAATAAAAAAGAACAAATGATTCTTCTCGCCATTGAATGACCTAAAAAGGTTGATATGCTGCAAAACAAAAAAAAAAACCTTTATACAACAAGAAACCAAATAACCAGTAAATAAAATCCCTCCAAATACCTTTACTGTGTAAAAAAGACTATAATGTGTTTGTTTATATGTATTTATTGTGTCACACTATAAAGAAGAAAGGCTGAAACATGTAGCCTGAATCAGGACTTAAACCCCTGACTATCAGATTGCTTTCATTATTTTTAGCTTAAAATTATAGACATACTCATTATTACTTATTATTTATTTTCTGCCTTTATTTGTTAAAAGCCAAGTATAAAATGATTATCATTTATAATGATGGAGGTCAAATTAGAAATAAAAATTTTAAATGATTATGATAGAAACAAAAAAATTATTATTGCTTTTTATTTTCATTTCTAATTTTAGATCATCAATTTATTTGTTGCTGTTATTATGGACAACTTTGATTATTTGACGAGAGATTGGTCAATTTTAGGTCCCCATCATTTGGACGAATTTGTACGACTCTGGTCAGAATATGACCCTGAGGCAAAGTAAGTACTTTTAGGTTTTCTAGTTGAATATTTTATCTCCCTCAAAAAGGATATAAATTATTAAAATATTCTTTATTCGCAAAATAATAATTTATTTTATTTCTTTATTGCAGAGGTCGAATAAAGCATCTAGATGTTGTAACTCTACTTCGGAAAATATCGCCACCATTGGGGTTTGGCAAGCTGTGTCCACATCGAGTTGCCTGTAAAGTATGTAAATTATTCATTTATTTATATTAATCATTTTTTTTGTTTGTTGATTCTTCACTACCATCACCTGTGAACATTTTATAAACTCTTCCTTCTTACAGAGTGGTCGCTAGAAAAGAAGGAAACTTGTCAAACACTGATTTTTGTTTTACAAAGAATAACTTTTATAAAGTTTTTTAAAAATTAATATTAAAAGAGTAACCAGATTATGCATACACCAGATCTTCATTTCTTAATCACTCACATTTATTTAAAGGGGAAGAACCCTCATTATGTGTATCCTGCCACAAATATTTTTCCATGAAATCTATAATAATTAAATCCAAGGACTTAAAAACAAGCAGATCGCACTACTACTAATTCAACAATATAGAACCACTTTTTAATGTTGTCCAAATAGAAGAGATACTGGAAAATCCACAATTAGAACAATATCCATATCATATAGAAACTAATCTGAACCCGAAATCCCTACTTAAAAAATAACTATACTAAGCACTCACAAACATTTTTTTTCAGCATTTAAGGACCAAAAAAGTTGATAAACTGTTAAAAAAAACAATCATTTTCCTGAAGGATTAAATAAGTTAAGCATGGCAAAAACATTTCTGAAACAACAATTTGCCATCACATCTGACTGAGCAAATCAATCTATTTTGCACATTTTTTTTTTCATGCACAACGATTCAAGATATTGAATCTCCACAGTTCTAAGCAAGTATCTGAAAGTGAACGTTTCAGTTCTACTTAAAGGCAATGATAACTAAGAATTCAGTTATTAGTGAGTACTATCTGAAAATGAGGGTTCAATTCCACCCAAAAGCAATGATAAATAAGAATACATTCCTAGAACTTAACATTCTTACTTGGTCATTTTTAACTCAATGAGTTCATCTACCCCTGTGGATTGAATAAAGAGCTTTGTTTAAAGTTTTGTAAAGGTTTCCAATTACTACATAAAGGTTCTTAAGTGGCTGAGGTGTCTAAAAAGCAACATGCTCTTAGCACAGGATCTACAATTAAAAAAAAAAAAAAGGTACCGAGTCAGTACTGGATATGAAACACTTTCTGTAAGAGATTGTAAATATTGTTGGATTGTACCACTCTGGTAATAAATGAGTTAATCTCTATTCTGTGAATCTTTGCAATACAAATCAAATATTCATTTAATAAAATATCAATTTTTCTTTTATGTTCTTTTACTTCCAGCGTTTGGTCAGTATGAATATGCCATTGAATAGTGATGGAACAGTTATGTTCAATGCAACATTATTTGCCCTAGTCCGAACTTCTCTTAAAATCAAAACAGAAGGCAATATTGATCAGGCGAATGAAGAACTCAGAGCTGTTATAAAAAAGATATGGAAACGTACCAGCCCCAAACTTTTGGATCAAGTTGTTCCACCTGCCGGTAGTAAGTTTTCATTTTCTTATAAGGCTAAAAAGGATCACGTTTAGGAAGCTGAAAAGCAGCTCTCAGCCATGTTGGTTCTCTTATTGTTTTATTGCCTTGTCTCTTTTTTTTCTACATTTTTCCTTCATTGATCAAGGATTTTAATTGCATAGACAAATAAATACACATTATACTTGCATTAAAAAAAAATTTAAATAATTAAATAAAATGATTTTATTTTTAATATCAAAAAATTAAAACTAAAATTCTTAGAAAGGAAATTTGTATCTCGTTTATCTAAGTATCCTTGAAGAAAGAACTGCTGCCTATATATTAATTGATTTCTAGGAAAAATTGTTTCCTATATTTATAATCAAAGCGCTCAATATCAATGATAGAATAAGCAGTTGATGAGCATAGACACAGTCAACAGCTACTTCTGAGTACTGTGTGATCACTTGCTGACTGTATAGACAAAAAAACTGAGCAACTGTTGGCACTGTATCTATTCTGAACAACTACTCTCACTCGGTTTTGATACTAAACTCTTTAACTATAGATATAGGCAACAGTTTTTCATATATATATAAGTAAATTTAATGGTCTCAACTAGAATTTAACTCATATAATATGAATCCATAATTGAAGCTTTTACCATTTCCCTACCTTTGTGTCTATATGCAAATTTCCAAATTATTTATTGGTATTATTTAAATAAATACAGTTTATTCAATAATAATAATATATTTAAACATACTATATTAAACAAGATGCATTTTCCTTTCTTAATAATTTAAAAAAGAAAAATTCTGCTGCCTAAATATACTAAATATATTTGTTTGTATAATGTGTATATTTGTACTATGCTTATTTCATATAAATGCACATCCATGTATGTAAACGCATATGTAATCTATTTTTATTGAAATGCAGAAACACGCTTACTGCATGTGTACTCAGTAACCTCTCTGTTGCATATTTCTTGTTTTTCATGAATGGGCAATAGCTCTTCTTTTTTCTTCTTTCTACGCTGCTCAACAGCTTTTTTTTTTCATATGGCATCTAAGGAAAAAAATAACTTGCCTTGCTTTGTTTTTTTTTTTTTTGCCATCTTCATTCTTTTCTCTTCCTCATCCTGCCATTTGCATTGTTCTTGTTTGATTTTACTTTTATTATTTATTTATTGTTTTTTTTTTATTTCTTCTCAATTATGTCCCCAAATGTTCATTGTCAAATCTTTTCCAAGGTCAACAAATGACCAGATGTAAATAGAGAGAGGTTATTTCTTTTATCATCCAAATATATGCAAACTGTATCGCTCAAATATTCGTTTATTCATCCTCATATTGATGATTATAAATTATGAGCATAGCCACCCTAAATGGTTAAATTCACTTTTAATAATAGCATTTAAAAATAAATTCTATTCCAAAAATAGTTATGACCATCACCGTATTAATCAGTGGAGTTATGAATATCAAATATTATATTGGCTTGGCTAAGAACTTTTTTCATTTTCTTACCGAGGATATTAAGGCAATTGATGTGCACATTTGTGAGAATTTACCCAATCATCAATAAAAAATATCATTGACAGCAATTAATGTTGCAGCGAATAAAAAGTCAAAAAGGTCTCTATCAAACTACCCTACCAATTTTGGGTCTAGAGACTTGAATCTTCATATATTCAAATACGGGAAAACCTTTTTAATTGATTATTGGCTAGAAATTAAACTACTAAGGAATCATAATAGAAAGATTGGACAGTTTCTGTCCCTACCAAACTACTCTGCAAATTTTGGGTTTAAAGACTTGAAATTTAATACATGAAATGTTCAGACCTGCAAAACGCTTTCTAATTTGTTTTGAGGTGGAAAAATAGCTGTTTAAAGGTCAAACCTTGGAATTACGCTAAACACAGATCAAAATGAATGAGAAACAATCATCAAAGCATTCAGACCCGTGAAATTTGCATAGCACAATGATAATCAAACCAAAACTTACTTTTTCTCTGGAAACCCCTTTTTATATAAATTGAGGCGTGATCAATATGATTTTTTGGTTCCACTCACAAATGTTGATATATAAATCAGGCAGGCCACTTGGAATTTCTGGCACTACTCTGAGATTCCCCAACAGTGAACAGCCTGGCTCCATTGGGCACTTTAGAGAAATCTATTTATTCTGACTAGGATTTTAACTGGAATTTCCATTCTCAGGCCACCCAGAATTACCTTTAACGCCTATTAACAATCATAAAAATAATAGTGATTCTAATCATATAAATTAATGAAATGTTTCCTAAAAATAATCAACACACTATCTCATTAATTACCTGAAACAGCTGAAAGTGAAATGGTTTTGACTGGGATTAGAACATATACAATAAGATTCCATTTTACCACAACACCTGTATTTTTTTTTTTTTTTGCTGAGGCATAAACTGTTTTTTTTTAAGATTTATTTTTGGTCTAAATAAATTATATTTGAAGAAACAAAGAATAAAAGATTGAAAAAGAAAACAAAAATTTTTTTCAATAAAGTAAAAAATAAACAAAAAAATTTTAAGTAAAAACAGATGATAATTGAACAAAAGGAATGTCTTTTTTTTCTATCTTTTTTAGTTGAAAAATATTGAAAGAAGAAAAAAAATTATCAAATTTGGTATTCAATTTAATTGAATTAAATTAAAACAGTTGAATAATATTTTAAATTCTTATTTGCCAAACTTTCAAAATAACTTGCTGAAGTCATGAGGCATAAATGAATCTGAATTAATATCATTTAAGTCTTATTTCTAATGGGGTCAACAGACAAATATATCAGATACATCTATTTTTTATCATCATAACATTTATTAAATTATTATATATTAAATTATTAATTATTTCTTTTTTATAATTGTTTTAGTTTATTTGTCTTTTTCTATTTTATCCCCATTCACCTTAAAATCCTTTCCTTTACCCATGATCTTAATAATCACTTTTTTGTATAATTATTATTAGTAGTAGTATTTTTATCAGTATCATAATTATTAGTAGAGAGAGAGATTATATTTTTAAACATACTTCATTAAACCTATTTTTTAATTTTTTAATAAATTAGTTTAATCAACTACTTCTAAAATATACTGAATATATCTGTATATTTATGTAGGAGTTGAATATTCAGACATACCCTATCTATCTATCTCTCTCTCTCTAAAATACTTAAACAAACAAGATGCTGTTTTCCTTTTTTATAATTAAAATTATGTAATGCGTTCATGTTTAATTAAGTATGTTTGAATATTGACTGGTGTCTAAGTATATATATATATATATATATATATATATATATATATATATGATTTATTGATACTATTGAGTTGGGACTCCATAAAAAGTTCCAGATTTCAACTGGAAGTCTTTTAACATGAAGATTCCAGACTTTGACAAATAGCAAAGGAAAAAAAGATGCTGGAAGGCAAAATAGTTGAAAAGTTATGTAAATATCAACAGGACAATAATCAAAAGTTATAATTAACACAGTTTTATTGTCATTATTCATTATTTCATTGCTTACCTACCTACCCACACACCTTCCTACCTACCCGTCCCTGCATCCAAAGAATTCTCAAAAATAAAAAAATGAAAGAAAGAAGAATCCTTTGCTCATTCATGAATGATTAATTGTTGTCCTGAAATTATTAGGTTGACTCCCTTTAGAGACCAACATACGTGATCAAGATGGCTACAAATGATTTCTAGTTAATTTTCATTCTTACAACTATAAATCACTTGCAGCTGTCCATTTAAGAAAATAATAAAATCAGGGGTTCCTAACCTCAAGTGGTATGCACACTTACCCCCAAGGGCAATGCAAATTAGCATTTTAGATAGAACTATTAAAAACAAAAACATGTCACAACTCAAAAAATTAATCTAAGTATTAATTTCTTGCAAACATTTGTCCTAGTCTTTATAAAAACAACCCTCTGAAAATGAAGATATAACTTCACAAAAAATTAATACTTAGATTATAAAGCCTCATAATATAAGGTTTCCTAAAAAAAAGGGAAAAAAATTAACATTGAAATCAAGATTATTTTTTGATGATGCGGTGAAACATAAAAAGAGTGAAGCATTTCCCATAAGTGTGAAATATCTTTAAAAAATATGGTTAGGAATCACTGAATTCAAATTCAATTTCTATTCATGTCATTTCGTATTGTTTTCACAATGATTTTGTATTCACATATTTTCGGAAAGAAAGAGAAATGAAACAACTCTTCTGCTATTCAATGAAATGATTTTTTTTTTTTATTTCTCACGTCTAATTTGAATTGGTCCTGTAAAAAAATAAGAAAGGTGGAGCTATACAACTGGCAACCCAACCAATCTATTTTTTTTTTATATTGTGTGTTTGTTCCTCATTCTTATAATACAGTCTGATGGTTGAACATTTAAAAAAAAAAGATAAGAATAAACCCAAATGAATCCAATATGACAAAATCAATTTCTAAATCAATGATATTATACATACGTACTGGGTAGCAAATACATGGGTACAAGAAAATGGCTAATTATGACTACCTCATTTATTGAATATTAATTGGATGATGAAGGAAGGGCTTTTAAATTTTTTTTTTTTTTTTGAGAGCAAATGAAGGGGAGGTAATCACGTTTATATTATCACAGTGGGTTCGAGTTTTACCAGTCAATGACAAAAATAGAAAATCCTTTCTTTTTGCAATAAAGCAAATTGAGCTCATAGCATTGCTGCTTATATAATATTTAATAGTCTACTTTCTTTCCATCTTGGCCTGAAACAGACAAATAATTTGTTTGCTAACATGAACAAGAAATGTTCAATAGACAAAGCATGTTGTTAGAAAAAATATTGCTTTCAGAACTTGAGAAGAAATTGAAACTAGACAACTATGGCAGAATATTTGAATGTTTCCTCAACCCCCAATACAATTTGAAATATTCATGTTATAATTTTTATTAAATCTTGGCAAAAGATTTTTTTTTACAGAGGTATCTTTTTTTTATATAAATTTTATTCTTCTTGTTCTTCTTGCATCTTTTTTTTTTTTGCTAAAGCTATCTCTATGAACCATCATTGGCTATCAAACATTCTGTCATTTGTCGGCTGCCATATTTATCTTTATACATGCAGGTTTTGTTAAAGAGAATTTTCATTCTTTTTTTTTTCAGAATTTTCCGTTCTATTTTCTTCTATTTATTAAAAAGAGTTTTTATGTAGTATCACCAGTGTCTTTCCTAATGTTTTCAGTATTCATGACCATCCTCAAGATATATCAAGTTATTATACAAAGTTGAATCCTAGTTAATCCATTTGTGTTCATAATTGGAGAATGCCTTGGAAAAAGTATGAACTGCCATATTCCATTCTAGCTATAGTTTGAGTAATGCATTGTGTTATTAAAAAAAAAAACTACAAGATTTAGCATTGTTGTTTGTGTGTTACTAATTGTGGAGCTAAGCGGTTATTATCAGATTTTTTTCTTGATAAAAAATGTGTCATAAAAATACAAAGACAAAATCCAATCAGCCCCACAATTGGTAACCCACAACCAACAATACTAAATAACCATCCTGAAGATGGTCCAGAAGGACCAAAAGGCTTAGGAAAGAAACAGAAAATACTACATAAAAACAGTAGATCCCAAAACAAAAATTGTTGTTATAAAAAGATAGAAATGAAAATTCTGAAAAGAATAAAAATTCTCTTTATCAAATCCTGGATGAATAATAAAATTCTGCCTAAATATTTTTTTTCAATCTTATAGTTGCATAGTGTGAACTCATAAATGATCAGAACCACAAAAGACTCCAACTATAAAACAAATAGCCTTTAACATGTTGCATTATTTTTGGTCTAAGGTATGATCGTGGGAATTGGAACAACTTATATACAGAGGGAAATTGAAAACCAACCAATCAAAGAAGAGACAGGGCATGATTAACCTTATTTAAGAACCAAGAATGAGCAAATTCGCATTTTCCAAAATTGCAGACTAGAGACCTGACTACTGGATTACTGCTACTATTGATAATACTACTGTTGCTATTACTACGGCTGTTGAAATATTTGGATAAATTATTGTTATTGATTAAATTAATTTTTCTGAAGTTCAATTTTATAATGAAGAAAATGGCACTTGAACCAAAAAGTTATGAGCCTATAAATCACTTGCATCTTGATGGCTTCTATAGTATCAGCTTTCATCCTCATAATTCCAGGCATCAGCAGTATGTTTCCTAATATTTTATCAGTAAAACATCTCTTCTGGTAGATCTTTACAGTGAACATTTTTATAGATAATAAAATTTGAATATAATATATATATGGTTGATAAGCATATACCCAGTGAATTACCTTTGGTGACTGCTAGATTCTTGCTTGTATAATCATGGAATCAAAAAGTATTGTTTATGTTCTTTTATATACTGGGAGTGGAACCAGAAGTGTTAGGAGTTATATGATAGTTCTAATTTTTTTCCATTGGATTCAGACAAAAGCTATTACCAAATGGCTAAATATTTTCCAAAGCAGAGTACCTCTGTAATAAAAGTGGTCCTTAGTTTTAAAAAGTTTGAGAACCTCTGGTTTAGAATCACACTATGCCACTATTAGATTTTATTTCTTCGTATAGAAAGTTCTTTTCAATTTTCTATTAACATGTAAAACTACATCAATTCAGAATCAACAATCTTTTTTCAATGAAACTAAGCAATGTTCAAAACACTTACTCTCATACTTATTACTTATGATACAAAATACATTGCTGATAGTTGGGCAATGGGCAGGGTTTCTGTTTTCATTCATAGTGCGAGTATCAACCTTCAGATAACAGATTGTTCCTGATGTCAGTTCCTCTACCCAGAGTCTGCTTGAGCAGTCTGGCATCAGAGATTTAGAAGTAAGGTTCTAACACCACATTTGTCCTATAGCTTGAGAGGAGATTCCACTCAACCAATTCATCATTTAAGTTTTTTTTTTTTTTTTTTTTTGTTCAAAATATATTTCATTTTACATATTCCGTGTCTTCTCAACTTTCATTCCTAACATTTACCTATAGTTTCAATTTCATCAAAGTTAAAAGAAATTTTGTGAAAAGTTTGATGGGCTTTTATCAAAATCAATCTGTTTTTTTTTTTTTAGGTATGCCAGATATGGTTAATCTTGGTAGGAGTCTATACATAAACAAACATAGGCTACCAGTTTTGTAAAGACAAATTCATTTTTGTTAAATGATTTTGAAAAAAAAAAAAAAAAGGAATTCTTCTAAGGAAAAAATGAAATTGTCCAAATCTTAGGCGACCATCAACTTATCAGGACTTTTTCAAAAATGATTTAGCTGGGAAAAGTCAAGACATCCAAACATAGAAATTTAAACTTTATGTTTTCATTAAAAACCTAGAGAATTATTTTAAGGTGATATCCAAGAATATACCAGTAAATAGAAAATTAAATATCTTATCAAATTCAAAGTTTGAGAATAAAATTAAAAAAAAACAGAAATTATTTGGACAGAACTTTTTATACAATCTGATTCTCATGTCTATTGGTTTTGCTCTTTTTTTTCTGGTATGTTCTGCATCTCTGGCCATCAAAAATAACTGACTTAACTTTCTCTTTTTTGTCTTTCTCTTGTCTTCTTGTTTTCTTTATGCTTTTTCTCAGAAGAGCTACCCAAAGTTAACTTTTGTCTATGTTTTCTCTTGCATTGCTGAGTACCACCAGAAATATTCCTTTTTACCAAAGAAGGAATATGGAAGCATGGATATCAAAAGTAGCCAAATCTCCATTTGGCAATCATACTTCAATTATTTGGCAGCTAAGTCCTTTGATTTGAATATTTATTACCAAAACAAAATTAAATAAAAATCAATGCTAATTGACATACTATAGTTTTGAGATTATTGAATTTAATTATTCCTTTTTATCTATTATATTAACAACATTAAAAAGAACAACATGATCATTTTAAACAGGATATGAACAAAGCTTTCTCAAGCTCTTTGAGTTTCTGTTTACAACCAGATTGTTAAACCCACTATTATCACTTTTTTGTTGTGAAAAATTATTCACCACAACTATTACCTTATTTGGTAAAGAAATCAGTCACAAGTAACACTCATTCACAACTATTACCTTAATTGGTAACAGAAATTGGTCACAAGTAACACCCATTCACAACTAATACTGTTCAGTGGTTCCCAATCTTTTTTACATTGTGGCACACTATTGAGCTCTTTAAATTTTGCTGTACACCAAGCACCAAAAAAATGAATGTTTTTTTGTACTCCTGAAGCCATATTTGCTACAAATTTTAGTATCATTTATATATAAAATATTTTTAACAACCTGTATAAAGCCCAGTTTTGCAGTTGGCAAATTTCTTTATTTCTGACATTTAATATATGTAAAAATGATAAAAACATATATTTTTTATAATAAAGAAGATACAGAAGAAATTTTTTCTATTCAAATAAATAAAACATATCTGGTATTCATTACCGGATATTGAATAATGATGGGGAATGTCAGAAGGAGAATTGTGTCTGATATGAGTTAGTATTTGTTGATATAAATTCTGGTTATAATGATGTAAAAGCAGTTTTTCACCTTTGATGACTTGTAACTTCTTCCTACAACCTTGTAATATTTGTATTTACTTGGTTGTTTTGTCTGAATGATAATTGAAGAATACAATAGTTAACCACTACAAAAAGAACTTTATTCTACTTGTCTACATTATGAGTCTTTGTGTTGGGTAAGATGTTCACAAGCAGCACATGTGACTGACCAGGGATTCCTGAGGATACCCAGAAACTGCTACTAGTTACTGGCAGACTAGGAGTATGGATTGGTCAGAGAGAGAGAGAGAAGATAGATTTGAGGTAGTAGTTCTTGGTTAAACTCTAGGAGAAAAGGAAAGGCAAAGTTACTGTGTATGTGTAAATAGATAGTATAGTAATAATTTTGGCTGACTTTCTGACCTTTAGTAAGAGGGTCACTCATTACAACCCCCTCACAGGACAGAAGGAATCATCCTGCAGTACACCAGGGAACCACTACTTTATTTGGTAACCTAAATTGATCACAGATTTTCTTCACAACTGTCCTCACCATTATTTTTGGTAGAAATATGAATTATCAAAATTCCTCAACTGAAGAAAAGTACCAATTTCTAATGTAATCAACAGTATTTTTGGCTTTTGATAACGGATCATCTGACCAAATATCTGTTTCAAGTTTCCCTAAGAATCTAGAAAAATATTTTAAATAAAAATCAACCAGTTTCATAAAAAAAGAAAAAAAAAGTTATATAACAGAGTAGCGTATCTAAAATTCTGGAATTAAAACTTCAATAGTTTTCTTTACTCTCAATAAACCTTATTGAAATTTTAATTGCAATTGTAGGATTTTATTAACCAAAATAGAGATTTGGGATAATTTTAGCTAAGTTGTGTGTAACCATTTGGTGCTCTTGTTACTGTGCCATTTGGTATAAACAAATATTTATCTTATTTATTCAACATTTCAAAATGACCTTCTTAAACATAAAACAGTATAACTCTACTTTTTTTTTTATTTCTAATTAATTTAATTCCGCATTATGCCTAATTGATTTTTTTCTAAATAAGTTATTAATGAAAATATGTAAATTTTTTATCTTGTTCTACTTGTATTTATTTTGTTTTGTTTTTTTTACTAAATTGGTATTTATTGTCTGAAATGTGCCAAACTGATCTTCAATGTGTGAAATTTTTAATAAAAAAAAAATTTAATTTCCTATTCGGCACATAGGGGATGACGAAGTCACAGTGGGCAAATTCTATGCAACTTTCCTGATCCAGGATTATTTTAGACGTTTTAAAAAGCGCAAAGAACAGATCCAAAAAATACAGAAGGGCCAAGAACATACAAATGCTTTGCAGGTAAGTCAGCAACCAATTGTTTTAATCTTCTTATTATTTCATTTCTAAACTGAGTTCTACAAAAAGATTTATTCTCTTCATGGAAATTAAATGAATAAACCCAGGTGCACAAAATGATTTTAATAGAACTAAATTTTCTTCTTCTACAGGGTGTCTGAAAAGCCATGAAACTGTAAATAAATAAAACCTTTTTATTGGTCAAGATAGTACTGTCTAAATGTTTTATAATTAAATTTACTATTTATTAGTTTATTTAAATTTTTATATAGTGCACAGTAACTTTTTGGACAACCTCTACAATCATTTTAAAAAGATTTGGTGTTGGCATGTTGTAAAAATAACATAAAAACTATCAATTTTTTGGTATACAATCATCATTATGGTATGAACTCAAGTGAGGATTATTGCTGAACCAATATGGAAAGGCCGGTAGGTTTGAAAAGGAGGAGGATATATCTACTTGGCCGGGAACAAACCAAGTTGACACAAAGTCAATTTTATTGGCTCTTTATATCCCTAGGCTTTTGTAATTAGTGTTGCCATTTCACCTAGATTAGTTACTCTCCCAAGTTAACGAGCCCCATCTGCCCAAGGCAACTAAAGGTAAATTTAATGATTTTGACAGGGATTTGAACTTATGTAATACGACAAAGTTAATATAAACAACTAATCTAACAACTGAATTCAAACATTTTTTTTTTTAATCCTTGAGGATAAAAAGATAAATCATGCATAATAGAAGACAAGAAATATTGTAGCAACGACTTTCCATGTTTTTGTTTTTAAATTAGAAAAATGCTTTGTGTTGTTAGAAATTTTTTTTTTTTTTTGTAGGCTGGTTTGCGTGCTGTCCATGATCTTGGACCAGAAATTCGAAGAGCCATTTCTGGTAATTTAGAAGAAGAAGATTTCCCTGAAAGAGATATTGAGGAGCCAATGCACAGGGTAAAACTTTGAAGAGTTGTTTAAAATTTATTACATTCAATTTAGCTTAACACTTCCACTCCTAACAATAGGCAACTTTGTTTTTCTTATTTTACTCCAGTTAGCTAAATACAGAAACCTACTTTTTTTGCATCATCATCAGCAGCAGAAGCAGTCACTCAAAACTAGTAAGACTGTCCTCCTTATGAGAAATCTATTCCTTTTTTAGAGTGGAATCCCTGTGAACAATGCCTGAGTGTTATATTATTTAATGTGAGGAAGCTACCGCACAGACAGCCACCATACAAACTTTGATAGGAGAAGGGCCTGAATCAAAGGCAACTGTAATCTTTATCCACTTCCCAGCCTTTGTGATGCTCCACTTCCATTGAGGTTTTGGTTTGATTGTTCCTTCCCAGTTGTTTAACCACACCAGGACGCAGAAATATCCAAATTTTTTGCATACTGCTTGCATAATTGTCTCATGATCCCATCTATCATAGAACATGGTGAATTCTAACTGTTCTATAATCAAATATGACTTTTCTTCAAAAATGGAGGGCTTGATGGGAATAGCAGTCAGCAAATGAGTAACAGTGGAAGTATTAACAAATTATTGTTCAAAGAACATTGTCTAAAATGCAATTATCATTTTTTTTACTTATTTCTATTATACTATTAGAGAGGGCAGACAAAGTTACCAATAGTACAGTGATTTCTATTAATGTTTATCAAATGCTTTCCTCACTATAAGACTTAAATCCCTCCTCTTTTAATGCATTACTAACTGTAGCCTTAACAACTTTAAATCCTACTGTTTCTACTTCTTGTAATAATTATTTTCTGGCAACTTGATGATTATCTAAAACAATTCTGGTTAATTTATTTAATGTATGTTATTATATGCCAGAGAGGAATGATGTGTTTTCTGTTTCCTTCTTGTTGAACCTAGTGTCAAGGGATTCAAATTGAAGAGTTAGCCAATGAACATGTGACCTCTAACACTCTTTTGGACATCTACAATCTTCTGCTGGGTGTCTATACACTGTTTTTAGACTCAGAATTCTTTTAAAGATGAACAAAGCAATGAAATCTAGTCTAACGCATTTATTTAATGTTGTGTATCAAATACTTTTTATCCTCGCAATTTCATACTTTTCTTTGTAAATTCTTTTTTTAAGTAATTCTGTTGACTTTTCTTACAAGATGATACCATGATAAAAACATTAGATTTGTATGAATTTTTTTTTGTCTTTTTGAAAGTGTATGAAAAATAAAATATAAAAATATCCAGCATAGATATAATTTTTTGGTTCCTATATATATATATATATATATATATATATATATATATGATTCTTTCTATTCATCTAAGTTTCTTGGTGTTTTTCTTTCTCTTTTTAGCGAAATCACAGTTTATTTGGCACGGTTGTATCAGCCCTGACTGGTCATAAGCCGATACCATTTAGTAACCGAACGCAGTCGCTCCATTTGAACCACACCCAGCCACACCCAAAAGTCTCTCCAACAAATTCATTGACTGCCCCTGCTTCAAAGTTGTCACCTCAGAATTCAGTAAATGGTAAAGTGTCACCCGCTCTCTCATGTAATCATATAAATGTGGATTATGTCAACTCAATCAACCGAACCCCATCTCTAGCCCCTGTCAAGGTTGCACCAACAAACCAAGCTGCTCCACAACTTCTTGATACGAAGCAAGATAGGTATGTCTGGAATTATTGCATTTTCCTTATGTTTTGCTTTTGTCTGTAAATGCAGGATAGTCACAAGCTAAAAAAGAGGGAAATTTCTCAAGTGATATTTTTTTCAAAGAATAACTTATAAAGTTTTTCAAAGACTAATATATATAATAAACTTCTCTGGAAATAACTTTTTAAAAGTTTTTTTAAAGACTAATATTATAATACACTTTAACTGTGAGGTCATTAGAAAAGAGGAAAATTTGTCAAATGATGATTCATTTTTGCGAAGAATAACTTTTACAAAGTTTTTCAAAGACTAATATTATGATACACTTCTACAGGGTGGTTGCTAGAAAAGCAAGAAATTTGTCAAAAAGGGGTTTATTTACAAAGAATAACTTTTTAAAAAGTTTTTCAAAAACTAAAATGCGCAAAATGATGTCCATTCACTTCATATTAGCATCTTAACGTAGAAATCCAACCTTGCTTGGCTTTCAAAAGAATAACCTGTGGATTAGTATCACTTTTAAGAAGAAGAATCACTTTCCTTTGAAAGATGATTCCTGCTGCCTCCATCCATAATGTGGGTCTCAAATTCAAAAAAGCTAATAAATCAGATGCAATAAATTTCTAAAGAATAAAATTTTCAACTTCAAATTTCCCTCTACTTTTCTAGTGACCACTTTATATTTGATTAATATAATTCACATGATATCTGTCATTGAACACCTTATTGAGCACATGGTTTTTCATTTGAATATTCACATTACTACCTAATAAACTAAGTGCCAACATATTTGATATGCTAAAAAATAAAAACTAACCCAAACCCAAACAACTTTCATGTTTATTTTTCAATTTTGAAATCTTGCTGCTTTCATTTTTTTCTATTTATCTATTTTTTTCTTCTTTTCTAACTCCATTTAAATGTAAAGTATTTAAAAGCCTGTAACTGTTATCAGCACAAAATAATCTAAATATTTATGTTGCATAAGATATTTGAACTCAGATGCACACACAAAGTTCCCTTTATAAATAAGTTTTTAAAAAATCATTAGAGAGATTGACACAGAAAAGTTAATTTGTTGTTAATTTAGCCACAGAAAATCTTAGCAGTTCCTCAAAAAATTGTAGTCAAAGAAAAAACACTCACACCTTCTTTAGAAAAAAGAAATTTCGTAAAATTCTATAAAGTTTAATAACAAAAGTTCAATTATAAAGTATATTCCCTTATTTTTAATTATGGTTTTAAAATAAAAAAAATCTGAATTTAAAGATGTTCCATCCATTTGTTTTTATTGACTGACTTTTATAAATGCTTTGAAAATGATAGAAACAATAACAGTTCAAGGAAGATAACTTTCATTTAGTAGTAATGTCACACACACACACATGCACTAGCATATTATATATATAGATTCTTTTGAAACCAAATCTTTTAGCATTTATTAGAATAATTAACTATTAAATAAAACCACTGATATTAAGCACAAAGTCATGTTCAATGCAGTCCATAACAGACTAAACCTAACTTGGGATTGCGAAACCATAAAACTGGTGTTTAAAATAATTAAGTCATTAGCCCTAAGAATGTTTCATAGAAAGCTAAAAAATTACATGCTATTCAATTCAATCAAGTGAATTTATTTCTATCCCATAGGTTTTTGTCCCAGTGTGACTGCAATAAAACTACTAACAGATTCACTTTCAGAATAATGTCTGAGAGAGATTGAAAATTTTGTTTTCCCAGTTCTCTTTTCACTTAACTTTTAATCCTTTTTATGATCCTAAATGTTGCCAAATTATTTTTCAAGTGTTGTTGTTCTAATTCTAGGACTGCTCTCCCACATATTTTTTCTTCTTCATTACACACTATCACATTGTTTTTTCACTTTATCTTTAGTTGTTAATAAAGTTTGCAGATAAACAGCTTTAAAAGCATTTAGAAGATTGAAGGCAAACAATTTTAAAAGCAATTAAAAGTATGAAGGTAAACAACTTTAAAAGCAACTAGAAATATGGAGGTAAACAAATTTAAAAGAATCTAGAAGTATGAAAGCAAACAATTTTAAAAGTAACTAGAATTATGAAAGCCATCAGCATTAAAGCAATTAGAATTATGAAGGCAAACGATTCTCCCCTCAATAAACGTGATAAAAAACATCCTAAATATATGTGAAATTTCAGACTATTATAACATTCTTTGCTTGATTTCAATTTTTTTACTCCAAATTTCAGCAATTGAAGTGGTTTTTCAGAATCCTTTGGATGAGGCTTTGATAACTTGTAGATCTATTTTTTTAGGCTGTCGATATTATTGTTACATCACAATTGCCAATGAACCCTTTGACTTTCCTAAGGTGATTAAACATGGAGATCATCTTTTAATCAGAAGTTTTTCACCCATTATTCATACCATGGGTGTAGCCTGTTCTTTTTCTGTTCAACGTGAACAAGTAAGGGTTTAAAACTTTGAAATCTTAGTGCTCCTCTGTAGGGTTTTGGCTGTCATATAATGCTCACTTAGAACTGTAAGAACTCATGGCCTTTATCTGTTGTAGCCACAGGATCGGGGTGACAATCATAACTGAAGTTTAGAAATTTATATATCTATTGTTATTTAAATTCAATTGTATTACTATTAATATAAATATTTCTACTTAATTGTGATTATCATTATTGTCTACTTTTTATTGTAACATTATGGCCTTTACAGGCCTTCATAGAAAGGCTAGTTAAATCAATTAACCTTTAGAGAAGGATTATGGATATTTTGGTAGTGAGTCTAGAGCCAGTTAGCAAGGGCAGCAGGCCTGCGTGCATATGCACACATAATTGTAAGCAATCAGTTATAAAGAAAATACAAAAATTGATGTGAATTCACAAATTCCTTCTTTGTGTCTTCTCTGAGGAATTTGTGTATTCCAGCCAAGACTAACATCACTTTCCAGAGAAAGACATGGGAGAGAATGAAAAAATGTTCACCCAGAAGAGAGTGAAAGTCAGACTTGTTCCTAACGTAAGGTCTTCAAATACTAACAATAATTCAACCTTTGGGCTCATACATATGAAAACCTTTTTCTCCTTTCACTCTCAGGATGATTTATCCTGTAATTCAAAAATCACCTAAGTCCTTTCCGAAATTCTTCTCTGACCACTACCATTAATAATAAACACTCTGGCCTAACAAAGGGTTCATTAGTTAAAACAATGTGAAGGTAACAATGATAAGGATATTAGATTGTCCCAAAAGTTTTGTCAAAAGTTCGTAAACACTTGCAAAAATTTTTTTATTTTACTCACCTAGTAATAAAAAAATTATTCCTTGAAATAAAGACCACCATTTTCCAAGACTTTTTGCCATTAATCTGGAAGCTTCTGGATCTGGTGAAAATACCATTCAGCCAGCTATGAAACAAAGAATTCTTGATATGCTTCCTTGACTTTTATCGAACAATTCAAATTGGTAGCCCTTCAGAAAGTGTTTAATTGAACAGAAAAGGCTAAAATCTGATGAAGCACATTTAGGACTGTAAGCTAAATGTGTCAGAAACTTAAAACTGTCCAACTCTTCAAACTTATCAGTTTGTGGCATGGCATCATTCTGCTGCATTAAATCGCACTTTTGGTTGATCAGAGCTTCAACTTTTCATAGACTCACTCAAGTTGCCAAGAGTAACAATATAAACACAAAAATCAATTAAAAATTGCATAAAAATCCAATTTTCGTGTAACTTTTAATTGTTTCGCAAGTGTTGACAAACTTTTGGGACACTCTTATAAAAACAGTCCAAAAAAATCTACAAATTGAAGTGCTTTGAATAAAATCTGAGCATAAATTGAATGTTTTTTCATTTTTGCTTTGATTTGTGGCTAATATGTTTTCAGCTCTACAATTAATATTGAACTATGTTTACAGCGAACAATCTTCTGTTGAAGTTGACTCAGTTTATGACAATGAAGAGGGCCTTGAGAGCAGGCCAAGTGAGATCCATGATTCTGATACAGAGAGTATTCCCATGCGAACTGTGGGTGATGGGGATCGGATTGTCCAGCCCCATCTTCATTATTCATCCGTGGTCAGTGACCATGAACAAGAGTCAGATAGGTTGTCATCTGACCACATGTCTGACAGAGTACCTGTTACCCATCCAGGTCCTCCTGATCGAAGGCAGGATATTTATGTATATAGAGAGTAAGTATGTTCATCAAAAATTGAATATTCTTATATTTCATTTAGACAATTTGAAACTTTTTGGTTTCTTATGAAGGTTTTTTTGGGTTTTTTTCAAGTCAAATTTTGTCTTTGGGTAAATATTCAAAAGAAATCGTTTCATGTTAATATTTTTGAAAAAAGTAAAAAGAACAATTAAACGAATTGCACAGCAAATTCAAACTTTGTTTCCCACTAATTATTGAAAGGATGATTATTTACATGACATTTACAATTGGTGAGTAGCACCAACTGAGTTTGGCACAAGGCCATAAACCTAAATTTAGCATTCATTCATTTAGAATCAAACCCATTACTTTGGACTACTTCAAAGTTCAAACTATTGGAGTTGTACTCTATATCAAGATTTTTTAATTAACTACAAACTTAGCAATCTTAGGTCCATTATTTTAATAGCAATAAATATATCAAAACCTAAATTCATCCATTAGAGTGGAATCATCCATTACTTTAGACTACTTCAAAGTGCGAACTATATGAGTTCTACTGTATTGAGATATTTTAGCAATTCATCAAATAGCAATTGCAAAAAAACTTACTTTTGCCATTTTTTCTTCTTCACTCTTAAACCCCCTCAACTCAGGTTGTCTGCTATTGCTAATTATCCCCCCCAAAAAATAAAAAATGTATTCTGTTCTTGTTTTTCTGCATTTTTAATTCAATTTTATTTTATTTTCTAATATCATCATTTTTTAATACAGTTAATTTTTTTACTTTTTTATTTTAAATGTATGACTTCTAAATGCTATTTTTATAAGCGTGAATCAAGATAATAATAATTACAATTGCATGAAGCATGTTCCAATGATAACTCTCAATGCATTATCTCTAATGTTGATACTCACTCATTCACTCATTCGTTGATAACTTTGCTTTCTTAATTTTCACACTTTACTATTGTTTTATCAAGATTGTCATCATTAATTATCAGTCACACAGTATTCACTAAAGTCAGAGTGACAACAAGTTTCCTTGCAAGGTTCAATTCCAGTCAAGAACTGTATAGTGCCACTTATCCTTGGCTTCTTACCCAACAATATTCAGTCTTTCTGACTCCATCAAATTATAATATTTATTTTTATAATTGTAATATTTTTGTTATGTTAAGGGCATGGCCTGTGATCTGAGCTATTTAATTTATTTGTAGGTGTGAAGAGAATGAACCAATCAGAAAACAAATCTAATATAAACTTTATTATATAATCATCTTGACCAAGATAGAATCTCCATTTATTTTCTGATTGTCTTGCTGGACAGAAGTATTATTCTCCATGTGTGAATTTACCATTTGGATTACAATTATTATTACTATTATTATTACTACTACAACCATTTACCTAAAATTATTGCTATTACAACTGATGCTAATTGAACAATGTTTTCCTTTGGCTTATATTCCCATATGTAATTAATATTTTCAATTTAAATATTTTCTTTTATTATTATAAACTATTTCTATTTTTGATAATTTCTCAAAAGTGGCCTTACACTCCACAATTATTATTGTTACTACTATAAAAATAACATTATTATTCTTATAGTTACTGTAATAAATATATTATGCCTGAAATTTTAAAAAGTTCACATAATTCATGGTTAATTTTAAAATTTCAAAACTTAATCAAATTATATTCAAAGTTTGTTGGGTTTTTTTTTTCATGAAAAATATTTCATAAAAAATAACTTACAAGTTGAATACTATGAAACTAAAGGTTTTTTAAATGTCTGTTATTTATGTTAACCTGTTGTATTTCAGTCTTCCACAAGAAGACAGTGATTATGAACGCGAACAAACTCCCATCTCTCCTCCTCCAAGGAAAGTAAGCAAAAGAGGGGCTTCTATAAAATTGTCTTGCATTGGAAAACAAGGCAGTGATGAAAATCCTTTGGTCAAGAAAATTGCTCAACCATTAAAATTAGCTCAAAGACAGGTATGGAAGAACATTCAAATGTTTTTTTTTTGTTTTTTTTTTAAATATTCTCTCGTCTTTTAGTTCACTTTCATTAACATTTGATCAACTAATTAACATTCATTAGCAGAAAGGCTAGTCAGTATTCCTTTAATATCTCAGAGAGTATTTTACAAGTTTTATCTTAAATACCAGTTTATGTTTGAAATGAAAGTTTTTTTTGAGTTGATAAAAATTTATACTGTCGTATTTATCATAAAAATGTTTATTACTATTATTTTTTTAGGCTATGGCTGTTGTTGGTGTTCCACCCGGAACAAAATATCCGTCATCAAATGACCAACAAATTCAACCATCATCAAGACCCCCCTCACCAAGTCAGAAACAATCGGCCTACTTCAGTCCAGGTCAATATTCAATCAATAATCATTTAAATTTACTTAAAATTACTTGGCAAATTTTAAAATTTATTTGTTCTATATATATAATGTTAATTATTAATGATTATTAACCATGTTTTAATTAATCATAACCATTTTAACAAGTATCGAAATAACAAGCATTTTATGCATAGTCTGTTGTTTTTAAATAATCTTGTTCTAATGTTTCTCTGTCTCTCTTCTCTTTGTCTCTAATCTGTCTCTCTTATCTGAAAAATCTCTCTTTGTTAAACTGTGTGATCATTTCTATATTCTCTAACGAACATGATGGTCTTATCTACCTCTCCTATAAAACCAAATTAAAAGTTATTCTAAAAACAAAAAACATTCTTATAAGAGAAAAACACAAACACACAATAGCCAATTAACAATAGAAGCATTTACCATCACTATGTATATGATAAATATGAGGGTTGTTTCAAAATTAATATATCCTATTTTTTTCACTATTAAATCAAAATGTTAAATAGCTATGATGACGGGAGCAATACAATTAAAAAGAGCAACCTTTTATGCTCCAAAAGTTTTTTTTCTAGATAATTACCATCACTCTCAGTGCACTTTTGTCAACAATGAAGAAAGTGGTCCATTTTTGTGGCCGGGGCACACTTGTCATGCACATCAGTCACCACTCAGAAAACCAACGAAGTCATTGCCTAAGTTAACTAATATCAACTACATCGGTTTCATAAACGTTTGACAGTTGCCAGGTGCATGCAGATGTTCAATGATGCATCTCAGCTTCTTATTCAAATTAATGGAAGGGTTTGCTTTCTTAGAGTCTCACCCTGTCAATTTTTGAAAGGGATGAAAATTTCAGGTCATGAATGCATAATTTTAGTCATTATAACAATTTAATTTGGACAGAATAAAAATTTAGGAGGCATTACTTTTGGAATGACCCTTATACAAAATATCTAAAGTTGAATAATACAAATTATCAGTCATACCGTGGTATGCTATTTCCCATTGATTTCCTACGATGATATAGTATCTACCTCTCAAGTATCTACCATCATTAATAACATCAGCTTATTAAAATAATTTTATCCAAATTTTATTGCTTTATAAATATTTTTATTCCACACACGCACACACACACATGCATACAAACCTACTTCCTGCATATAAATGAATTTAATTAAAGCGGTAACTTTTTAATATAATTGCACGGGTGAGAAATTGATAGTCACTAAAGGCTGTTCAATTTCTTACTAATAATCATCAACTGCTCACACTTTATTACTAGCATTGAGCACTTTATATATAAGCAACATTTTCTCTTGATTAATATATATATTAATCATGACAGTCTTCACAATTTCAAGCACAACCATTTCTTTTATTTCATGAATTCTCCCCTGAAATTGTATGGATTTACCGATGACTCTTCAGTCAGGCCAGGCTAATTAAGACAAATTTTGGCACACCAAATTAGTTTTGTTTACACTGAGATCATTGGCGTGGGAGAGGCATAATGACCTAAAGCATCACCCAACATTAGTAATATATATACATATATATACATACATACATATATATATATATATATATATATATATATATATAATGTTGTATATCATTCTCTACCTGAATACTATACAACATTAGTAATAGAGCTTTACAAATGCTATATGACATTAGTAATGAATCCCTTTTCTAATTAACCACCAATTTCTTCAGTTAATTTGAGGAGTTTCTCAGCCAGTAAACATACATATATTTTTGGTACCACCCCTGTTGTTAAGGCAGGTAGAAATCCAAATGAATTTTTCGAGGTGGTCAATAACAAATACAACATACTCCCTTTCAGTAGGATTATATTGATGGTAGATACTATAGTAGAAAATCAATGAAAGCACCAAATTATTAGTTTTCCAGAATCCTTGTGATTAAGCTTGATCATTTGGGTTAATTAAAAATGTTTATAAAAAAAAAATATAACAAATCCGATCTTTTATCTGTAAATTGTCTTCTTTCATTACTCAAACAAAGCTTTTAGGGGATTTGGAAATTTCTTACACTTTTGGATGATAAATGAAATGAAAGGACAACCAATTTTAGGGAGTTTCCATAGTTTTTCTCTTTCATATTCCTAATGAGCATCATCACTGTTTGGTTCCATTTGAAAAAATCTAATCACTTCATACATTTTTTGATAACTGGAAACAATTTTGTTTTTGGAAACAAGACTTTAATTTTGTCATCTTTATTTATTACAAACTAGTTTTTAATAATTTAATTTTTTTTTACTTATTTAATATATTTCAAATTATCAGACATGTTTTAATAATCTTGGATACAGGAAAGTTTGTGTGTCGAACAGAAAATAAAATTAAAACATGATTTTTTTTTTTTTTAAATAAAAACCTCATGGGATATTCTTATAATTTTCTGGCAAATAATCTTGTTTTATTAAGAATTGTTTTTTTTAGAATCCTAGGCTTGATAATTTGTATATTTATTATGCAAACTATAATCCTCATCTTTATATTAGTTATTTTTACAATATTTTGAAGGATTAATAATCTGAATATAAAAATGAGAAATATAGTCTGCATAATAAACATACTAGTTTAATATATCAATATATAGATGTAGACACAAGTCAACGGCCTTCACTGTCAAATAATTTTGGTTTTATGACCACACAGATGAGAAACTGATCAAAGGCCATTAACTCTGTGTCTATGCTAATCTACTACACATTCTTTATCTCTGATATTAAAACTTTATTGTAAAACCTAAGGTCTGTTGTTTATGTAATCTGTGGCAAACCTTTGCACTGACAGTGTTATTATCAGCAATTCCAAGAAGGGTGAATGGGCTATACAAACCTTCACTAAAAACAAATCTTTGTGTGGCAGTCTGACAGTCATACTCAGTTCAATGACAATCATATGTTGAAATTGACAAGAGAATCTATCATCATCATATAATGTTAAATGACTGATTTTTCCAACATGTGATGTTAATAGATATTTTAAGAATCCTGTACAAACCATTTTGAATTATATATGTATGTGTGTATTTTGACTATGAGCCTGGGTCTTTGTACCAATGTGCTTTGTCAGACAACCAATTTGAAATGCTTTTAAATTTTGCAGACTTTCAAATTGGCTGCTTGACAAAGCACTTTGGTGCAGAAACCTAGGATGGTAGTCAAACTATACACAAATATATATATTTATCAGAGCTGGGACTACCGATTGACATTCGGTATTTCGGTAGATCGGTACTACCGGCGGTAGATTTTTGCTACCCC
>JAUZSX010000016.1:451464-470484 GCA_034780655.1 Idiosepius hallami | reverse complement strand
CACTCACTCTCTTTCTCACACTCACTCTCTTTCTCACACTCACTCTCTTTCTCACACTCACTCTCTTTCTCACACTCACTCTCTTTCTCACACTCTCTCTCTTTTTCTGTCTCTCTGTCTCTCTTTCTCTCTCTTTCTCTCTCTCTCTCTCTCTTTCTCTCTCTCTCTCTCTCTTTCTCTCTCTCTCTCTTTCTCTCTCTCTCTCTCTCTCATTCGTTCCTGAGCTAGACTTTGTTTACCGCATATTTACCTTTTTAGACCATTCAATATCAAGAACAATCTTTTTTTTTTAAATATTCTTTTTGTTCACACGTAGTATTTTTCTAATGACACAATATACTTTATTTAATCTATAGCTGGGGGGGATGAGGGTTCATACCTTTCCCAAGGATATTAGTCCAATTGTATACTCAATTAAAACGATAATGATTCAAACTCGTGCATTATGAGACCGACTGCCTCCCGCAATGTCCCAAGAGGACTTTCTGCTAGGCTTTGAAGTGTTGTTGCTGGTGTCAGAACCCTTAGATCTTCTCAATTTCCCAAAGTCCCTGGTAAAGAAATGATATTTTAGGCAGCTTATGTGGACGTGTTGCTTTGCACTCTAGAACTGCACTATACATGTTCAAATTCCAGGCAGGGCAAACTTTCACTTTACTTACAACTGTAGGAGGCAGATGAGGCACATTTACTCGATGGAATAATACCTTGATAAAAAAAAACTGGTTGATGAGTCCCGTCAACTTAATGAAAGTAACTCATCTAAGTGAAGGATAGTGAAGGACAACACTGATTTAAAAACAAAAAAAACAAAACAAAAGAAAAACAGGCAGTGAGCCCTGTCATGTTAATGAAAATAACTCATCTAGTTAAAGGGCAACACTAATAACAAAACCCACGTAGAGTCCATGTTTTTCGGAATGTTGTTTTCAGTTTTACCATTGTAAATTCCCCGATACTTCAGCCGATGTCCCTTTTGGCCTTCTACGGGTAGCTTTTAAACTCGGGGACCTTTTTGTTTACGTCTTAAATAAAATGTTAAACTAAACTCTTTACTCAATTCTCGGGGAAAGACTACTATCATTCTGTTAACAAATGACTAGTCATCATCATATCGTGCCGAACCATCTATAGAGGAAGCGACGAGCGGCGATCATGGCATCCCTCAAGCCCAGGTCAGAGCAAGGCATGCTAAGTGGGCAGTCCTTGAGCAGGTGAGCGATGGTCCGTTCGGCCGCGCCACATGGGCAAACTGCGTCAAAAACGGAGCCCCACCTCTTGAGGTTATCTCGGGTTTTTGCCACCATGGCCCGAGCACGGTTAAGCGTCACACACTCCCTGCGAGGGACGTCCGAGACAATGATTAGTAGAGATGTTAAGTGGTGAATATGTATTATTAGCAATGACTGTCTTTGGGTATAATTGAATTCCTGACTATAATATTTTAAAAAGTTTCTAAATAAGCCCTAAAAAATATATAAAAAGATCTAGAACAAGGAAAATCCACCCTTACCTTAATCAGATGAAAAAACATAGAACATAACTAAACTCAATAAAAGACTGAAAATTAACTGACCTTAAATAACCCACAGAGGTTGATAGGTCAAAAAAAAAATAAATAAATAAGCCCTACTTTGGTGCAGGTCTGGCTTAGAGTAGACGAAAAGTACAACCAAAGATAAAAATACAACCAACCAACCAACCTACCTACTAACCAACCAATAAACCAACCCAACTAACAAACAAATTAGTCCAACAAGTTATTTTCTTCTTCCAAAATCTTTAACAATCCAAGTATTTAAACAATTGTTTATCAACTTCACAATTAAAACAACAGATTAAGTAAAAATAGTACACATTTGTAAACAAATTGCTTTAAATAATTCTTTATCCTATTTAAAAAAAAACATAATTTATATCAAATATCTGTTGTAGTTTATCGATTTTTCGAATTCATGTCTCTAGAATTTATCGATGAATTTAAAAATGATTTTAAGAACGAAGCTAAGTTTATCATGAATTCTTTATTCTCTGTTCAGAAATAGTGTTTACATATAGCCATGAATTTGTTTCAAAATAATTTCATTTCCAAACTATTATACAGCTCCCTAAAAAGACATAATTTTATAAAAATCTTTGAACCCTAAAGGGCCGATATATTGGCCCATGTGGCATAAGGAAAAAGAAGAAACACCAATATTTTTACTCTAATATTTTTCTCTAATATAACGTCTCTAATATAACGTCTCTGGGTGACTACTTGGTAATTTTGATAAGTTAGGGTTTATGGGTAAATGACAGATTAAACAGTGACATTCTATTAATCTTCTGATGTTATATTGTCATTGAAAAAGAAAAAAAATGGAAATAACTATTTGCACTAATTCAAAAAGCTTTCATCATTAATTGCCTTTTTACAAGTGTTAAAAAACAACAACAACAACACAACGGTGTATAAAGGATTAAGATAAATTAAAAGTATTGCTTGGCTTTGTCCAGCACTGGGGACTTGCTTTATTTTTTTTTCAAAAACACTTCGTAGTTGAAAATGAATCATTTTTCTTAATTTTCAAAAACTCTTCTCCGTTATTTTTTTTATTTGTTTATTTTTAATTCAAAAACGGTTCTTCGTATTCTAAGTGTTTTAAAAAAAAAATTAAAGCAAGAATCCCCACTTGTAAAATGCCGCAATGATTTTACGGCCAAGCTGCATTGCAGATACCAGTTTCCATCAGATCACTGAAGTTAAGGAACGTCGCGTTTGGCCAGTAGTTAGATGGGCGACTATTTAAGAATGCCAGTCTTCACAGTTCAATTTCTTATTTTCTTCATGAAACATAGTGCCTACGCGATCTAGGCATGCGCATGACCATCAATTCAAATCTCGATTTTTTTTATCAAATAATATTGTTTATCTTCTATTATGATATAGATGCTTATACAATCTCTTTAATTTATGAAGAAACCAGCCTCTTTTTTAATCAAATACTGTTTATTATCTATTATGATATAGATGTTTATACAATCTCTTCAATTTATGAAGAAACCAGCATCTTTTTTAATCAAATACTGTTTATTATCTATTATGATATAGATATTTATATAATCTCTTCAAATTATGAAGAAACAAGCCTCGTTTTTTTAATCAAATATTATTTATTATGATATAGATGTTTAAATAATCTCTTCAATTTATGAAGAAACAAGCCTCGTTTTTTTTATCAATTCATATTGTTCATTATCATCTATCACTGCAACCGTCTTAAACATATGTTATTTTTGATTGCTTTTCGTATTACAATCACGATCCTTTGAACTTTATTATCTTTTTTCTGTCTTCCTTCCATATGTCCAAGAAGTAGAGGCAGCTGGTTTCATTATTGTCTTTCTTTGTCCTCTGCCAAGGTCCATTTTTGGCGATACAGATCCAACACACGTTCGATGTATAAACCACAGCGACCCTCGTGCCTGCTTCCCCGACGTCCCCCAGGCTCGGCGCATTCAACCGCCAGTCCTTCCAACCATTTGTTGGTTTATCGTTCTCTTCGTCTGCAGTATCGCCTGTTCGGGATTTTTATCCAATCGATATGGACACTGGTCAGATGTTGGTGGAGAAATTTCTATTTTGAAATCGAGACAATGGATTGGAGTCTAGTTTTTGCCAGATGACCTTCGCTTTCACTCCTAAATTGGTGACGTCATAATACAAGGAGTTCGGATTTACAAACACAGATGCACACACACACACACACACACACACAGATACACATAATCACACAACTACACAGATTCAAACACACAAACACAACACACACGCTAAAACACACACACATAAACAAACACACATAAACGCTCTCATACTGCCATACTCATTTACCAACACTCATATAAACACTATCATATAACTGCAAACATTCACATACACATACACACATTTTTATGGGGTAGTTGACGGGGTCCAGTGGATAGGCTGTCGGGCTTCAGAATCGTAGTAGGCGAGCACAAATCCAAGTCGTTCCTTAACATGTCGACTAATACTCTTGGAAATGGTATGAATCGCCATCTTCTATCCAGCTATGGTACCTTGTGTCATCCCAAAAACTACGTTTGTCTGAAATGATGTTTATCAAAAGTAATTGTTCTAGGCTTTAAAATGATATGCCGTTAAAAAACCACATTTATTCTTAAATATTCACACACACGTATTTATATAACATATATGTATATATTCACACACCCAGTCACACACAGCGAGAGTGAGTAATCAATATAGTTAGTTGTGCATGCCTGAGAGCAGAAATAAGTTTTTTAAACACTTTGAAATTTTACTTGTAAGGTATTTAGAACAACAACACAATTATTTTTCAAAATAAAGACCACCAATTTCCAGGACTTTCTGTCATCGATTCGCAAAATTTTAAATCTAGTGAAAGTACCATTTCAGCGAGCTCTGAATTCATAAAATTCTTGACTCGCGTCGACGAACTTTCGGGACAACCTATTATCTTCCAGTGCAAGTTCACAGGCTGTTTCTCAGCTCACAGGAAAGGATTTAATTCAAAATGCAGTGGATTGTATTGCTTTTTAAAAATTTGTCGCCTTTGGTGGATGGTCATTTGATCAAATCTATAACCAATTTACAATTGTACAGAGAAAGAAATACGGTCATATCGAGTTGAAACACCGGTTGCCGTCAGATCACCGAAGTTGAGCAACGTCGAGCGTAGTCAGTAGTTAATGGGTGACCATTTACGAATACCACGTACTGTATGTCTGCAAAATCTAGATCGCGTCTGCTCCGGCATCCGGCGGCCTCTGGTGGCGGTGACCTCTGCGTCTTCGGGCAACCTGAACAAGTTCTCGTCTTCAGGTGTTTTTAACTGTAACTTAAGATAGGGATGCACGGTCTCGTCCCCGAATCCTCAGTAATCACTGCTTTCCATAGTTGTAGTCTATCAAACCACGTTCTTGTGACCAAGTAAATCCCAAGTGTAGAAAAATCAAAAACCTACTAAGATGAGGACAAAAATCCGAATAATAAATTTTATTCCTATGATTAAAAATTTTAAAACCAATAAAACCGCAATTGTTCAGTGTTTATTTTGTTTTCGACAACATGGGTTCTTTGGGATGAATTTTGTTTTGAATTTTCTTGTTAGTCAGAAGTACTCTGGGTGTTTATTCCAAGGATTTAGTTGTAGTTTAAAACGAGACATGGCCATTATTATCGCTGTAACTTTTCTTGTTCATTTTCCCCGTGCCAACGCTCATTATTCACGAAGGTTATTGCTTAATTCATGGATTTTCTATCACGGAACATACAATAACGAGACAAATCACGTCCGGCCTGTGTAGTGAGGGGAGTCTTGGTGGTCAGGTTAGGCGGTTAAGGATATAAATGGAAAAGAGGGGAAAAAAGAAAGGTAGATAGAGTGATAGATACATTAGCGTGGGAGATGGGAGGAGTTAGAAGAAAGAAGTCGACATATCTTAAATGATTGGGGGTGACAAGTTTGCCAAAGACATTCAGAGTCAGAGCGACGAAGAGGTGGCTTCGTTTTGCTCTTTTGATGTCGACGAGTTTTTGATCGCAGAGAAATGCCAGATAAAGCATTAGAGCAAAAAAAAACATTTCTTTGATCAGGAATAGTATCCTTCTATTTAATGTGATATTTTTTGTCACAAAGAAATGAGCTTGGATCCTTGTCGACGAAAATAGTGCAGCTGGTACTAGTTCAAACATTGGTAGTCGTAATTTTTTGTCAATTCTCGTTCCGTTATTCGTAGTAAAAAGGGGCAAGATAAATCCTATGGTAAAATATCTAAATGAACAACGAAGAATGAAATTTCTGCAAAAATAATTAAAACTTACCAAAATAGTAGCTTTTAAAATTTCACTTATCCTATCGGAACAATGCTTCTATGACAGTCTTTGGGAATCCAACACGTAAAATGTCAAACAATCTACTATATTAGTCTTGGGGTAATCAGGAGACAATGTGCATCGTTTCGGGGGCTAACTCTCTACGGTTTTATTAGCACACCGGCCCCCTCACTGATGTGAAGCCCCATTAAATTTTCAATACTTTCTATGACATTGCAAAACCGATATCAAAGTTAAACAATAGGTAAATACAATTAGTAGTATGAATATCAATATTTGTAGAAAATAGGTTCAAGGATAATGATGTTTAAATAGTAGTCTTAAGAGTAGCAGCAGTATGGTAGGAACTCGTGGATAAGTCTATTTAGGTCAATTGGTATATAGACAAGATTGCCTCCATTCTGCTCTCTGATTGGTCGGGTTTAATCTATCACCTGTATATAAGGGAATGTTCCAATTTCCGTAAACATACTGTAAACAATTATATATAGATAGATTGACCTAATGAAGTTCGTCAGAAATTTGGCTAAAAAGTGATAATAAAATCATTTTGAATGTATAAAAATATGGAAATCTTACTAAACAAAGTTCAATATACATCACAAATAATATTATCTCCGATTACAGCAAATTTCATAACATTATCTCAAATACATATGGAGCTATGTCACATTATAATAGTACTGTATTTTCAACCATGGCGGCCATCTTGTTTTTGCTCTAAAAAATTAATAAAAGCCTAATTGAATGGGCATCCACCTGAAAAACCTTCAGTATGGTCCCGTCTAACAGTCTGACATGAATGACTGCTCCATACATTCCGTACCCCCTAAAGTGATTTCTAGGCCTCTTTTCAGATTTTGCCTCCTGACTATAAGAAGCATAACTATGAAAAAGATTTTGTATATGAATGTGAAAACAATATTGTACACATACACGCGCGCACATATATTAGAAATCATTGGACAGCAAGGTTAGAGCATTAGTAAAAGCTCGGGCACTGAAATCGTAGTACGCGAGTTCAAATCCCAGTCAAAACCATTGCATTCACCTTTAGCTGCCTCGGGCAAATGGGGCCCGTTAACTCGGGAGAGCAACTCATCTAAGTGAAGGTTAACACTGAATGCAAAAAGCCCACATAAGAGCACATAAAAATGGTCTTGCGCCAAACTTGGGTTTGTGCTTACCAAGTAGATATAATATATTAGAAATCAGTGCAACTCATCCATTTTAAACCTACAATTTCAATAAGAGACAGTGTATGTAATCAATGTGTTACAGAAACAAATATTATTCAAGGTGTTAATTTTTTATTTGAATCATGTTAGGATTCATTATACAACCAGTGTTTATATTCATTTTTACAAAACTATATATAACCCTCCCAACCAAAAAAAAAAAGCATAAAATATTTGTTGCTGATGCTTGCATTATTAAATCTTATCAAACTATATAGAAAATATATGGAAAAGAAAAAGATTCCGAACTAAAAAGTATTATTTTTAATAAGTTTGGTGAATAAACAATATTAGCAAGAGCTGTATGAAATATTTTACTATTTTCAATAAATCTAATTATTCATTAGAATCAAAAGTTTTTTTTTATATCTTTTAATATTCTTCTCCAATTCAATCAAGTCTTTTCATATAAATATTCTACTATTTTTAATAAATGTCATTATTCATTGAAACTGCAAATATCTTTCAATAATCTTATAGATATATACACACATTATCTAACTGAATGTTTATTTTAGATGCTTTTCAGTTGGGGTATTTTAGGAAGCCTGGCAACACCTCCGTAGGTACCAAATGACCAACTAGATTTGTCCAAACTAGTAGAATAGACAGGGCAGTCTTGCCTGCCTATCCCACCCCACTTTTACCTCTTTCTTTAAGGACATAATGTTACACTAAGTTAGATACTGACTCTGTTGTTTTTGTGTCCTTGAGACACTGGATATATCATTAAACATTCTGGTAATTGTAGTAGAAGTGCCACTGGGTTGATTAAATATGGGTGAGAATAGGAGTAGAAATTTGAGCTTGCAAGCTCACAGAACTCTTTTAGCCTGCAGGCCCAAAGGTCCCTCAAGGCTTTTTATTTTGTGATCTACACTTATAGTGGATAAAAAAAAAGAAGGAAAATGAATGCCAATAATCTCCTGAACATCATATTATAGGTTATGTAACTAGATTGTACATTATGGGTAGAAAACACACTGAGTTTAAACCTGCATATAGTTTGATTATTAAATGTAATATATCAATACAATAAACTCTTCAATGCAACAGATTAATAAACTCTTTGTCTTATGAAAACAAGATATCTTTATATAATTCAACGTTTCACATTCCTCAATTCTTTGTCCACTTAAAACAACCATATCCATGTAAACTGTATAGTCAAGTCACATTGGAGACACTGGTTCCCACTAAATCACCGAAGTTAACCAATGTAGAGCCTGTTTAGCAGTGAGATGGGTGACCACTTAGGAAAATCAGGTACTGTACTGGTCCTCTGGGTTGGAGGTTAGAATAGGGCTAACAACCTAATTTTGTAAAAAACAAAAAGTTACAGAAACTGCAACGACGGTAGATGTTGTTGTTGGGGCCCTATGTTCCCAAGGGGAATCAAACTTAAAATGAAATGAATCCATGTAAAGTTCTCTAATCTGCATGCTGTATGTATAACACTGCCTCATATTTCTATACACACTATTTCCTGAGTCGTATCCAGTTGACATCTTTTTTTCTCTCTCAATGAATGCCGACAAAATTGCTGCAGCTATGTTTGGGTCAAGATCGCATTTCCTATAAGCACACTGCCAACTTATTCTTATGAGATCAATGAATTGGCATGTTCGAACTAAGTGTGTTTTACTGATGATTCAAGAATATGAATGAAACAGGCTTATATGAGGCTCTCTAATTTATACCACTACCATATTCTAAAAATCATTCATTTAACTTATAATATTATAATTATATAAACATATGCATCAGTTCACTTAGTTGGTTGTTGATTATTCAAACTTACTTGAGGGGGAGGTCTACTTGGGGTAGTGGATAGGCAGTTGACTTTGCAATCGTAATATGTGATTTTTGAATCTTAGTCTTTCTGTTTAAGTTCACATTTGGACTACTACCCTTTGGAAAGGTGTGGATACCCACATTCCCGCCAGTTATGGATTAAATAGCACATATTTTGTTATTTAAAAAAAACTATGAGTTAATATCTGTGACAAAGAGATTAAATTTTCAGGTCATAAATGCATAAGTTCAGTCATGATAATGCGATTTGCAGTCCCCTCTGATCCATTGGGGCAGAATAAAAAAAAAGGAACTTCACCTTAACAGAACTTTTATTTAATTCTGTCGCAATTTATATTTTTCCGTTTTGCAATTAGATAAAAGTTCTGTCAAGGTGAGGTTGCGAGAGTAAGCTCCCCTTGCAATTAGACGACCAATCAAAATCGAGAACCACTGTGTACAAGTCAGGAAAAATGGCGAAATATTGTTATTTCGTTTGTTTACATTTAGCGATGACCAGCTTTCATGTTTTTTTCTTCGCTTACAAAAGTTAATTTTTAAATGAGAAAACGCTATTGAGTGCCAAAAAAATAGTTTGGCTATAGTGCCCATAGTCAGAGAATTCTCTGGAATAAGTTGAGAGCGGAGTTAGGAAACTACCGGCAAAAGAAGATACACCAATATTTTGACCCTAATATGTTACACTAATATAACGGCTCTGGGTGTGGGTGACTACTAGGTAATTTTGATAAGTTAAGGAGAAGCCTTTTCGGTGGGTGAACGTAAAAACACAACCCATACTCACTTTTTAATTTCAAAGAAATATCGATAGACACAAAACTTTCAGCCCCCCCCCTCCCGAAAAAAAATGCCAAATAAATAAATCAAAGAATGACCGGACGGGCGGGTGCAGTACTGTACTGCAGTGGGCCTAGGCCTCCGTAACCACTCACTCACTACAGCCAAGCAAGCACAAGTTAAAGAAATTGAACTAAAGTAGACATTTTTTTGTTAAAGAGGGTTTTTTTTTTTTCGTAGTATTTTGTCCTTTTTATCTGACACAGTAAAATAGAGGGCGGTGTCGGTGTTGATGTGTGTGGTGGTATGAGACGTAATTACAAAAAATAAAATAACAAAAAAACACCCCAACAACTACCCAAAACCACTAAACCAAGAGTAGTCCGCCTGAAGTGCCGCTGCTGCTGACAACTGACCAGACACCACACGTGTAAAAATGTTTTTTGATTTTTTTTTTAAGTAGGAAATGAATTAATTCCATTCATTCATTTTAGTTCAGTCCCAACAGGATGCGTTGTCGTTGCGTGGGGGATAACAACAGTCGGTGGATTTTCAAAAGTCGGTGGATTTTCCACTTTTATTTCTAGTTTCAAGCCAAGACAAGCAAGCAAGTAAGTCCTGAAATTCAATTTTCCTTCAGGTCTTTGAGTGTTTTTGTTTCTCTCTCACTGTATCGTTAAATATTAAGACTTTAATGAAAATATTGTTTATCCTCGACAAATAGTCAACCCAGACTGGTTTTATTGCCCAAACCCAGCCCTTTGCTCTGTCCAAACTGTCCAGCTCCATTAGCAGCATCTTTTTTCTGCTTCAAAACCAAATCGAATTTGTATTAGAGGTCTGTCTGTCTAGTGTCTACCTCACATCAAGTTTCAAGTCTGTAGACCAAAAATTGGTAAAGTAGTTTGACAGGGAGGGACTATTTAATTTATTCATTACTATTTTGTGAACATATTAACGCTAAAGCTTTTTGTTTTTCAGTAAATAAATAAATCTCACTATTATGGGGCTATGACTTTGATGAAATTGTTTCATTGGGGGAGGCAACGAAGGAATTCAAAATAACTTGTGTTTATAAGACATTTCTTGATATTTTTAAACAGCATAAATTTAAAGATTTATGATTGACTGATTTTTTTATTAAAAATAGAATAATGGCCAAGGCATTTGCAAAATTGTTCCAATGTGATTTGCATGTGCAATATTCCAAAATGTTTTTAACTCCATAAACACCAACTCAACCCAGACCCATCGTTATCAATCAACGGTCCCACACACGGACACGCACACGGGTACGGACGGCTTTATCGTTTTTACACATAACTTCTGAAGGTCAATCAATCCCTTTTTATTTTACTCTAAAAGTAATAGTGTTAAATGTATTTTTTATTATTATCCTTTGAACCCTAAAAGACCGATATATCGGCCCTGATTACCTAAGGCAAAAAAAGACACACCAATATTTTTACCCTAAAATGTTACTGATATAACGGCTCTCGGTGACTACTTGGTAATTTTGATAAGTTAGCGTTCAAAGGATTAAAGTAGTTTATTTTAAGCTTCATATAGCGAAATCGCCTGAGTTCTTTATCGAAAAAGCAAATAAAAAAATATAGAATTCAATTTAACTTTTTTATATATTTATTTTCTGTCCCTTGCATTTAAGGAAAACAAAAATAAGGGCCAAACAACCTTCTGCAAAATGCAGTATCTCAATTTCAATAGCATTTTTACAGACGGTCTGTATGTCCCAGTACTTATTTTTTCCCTGAAGTGCAAAAGGGTCTATTTTTCTTACCTTTATTTTCTTTGCTACTATTTTGTTTCGTACCAGATGAATAGGACTTGACTTGTTGAGATATTTTCACCGATAAACTATAAACCGGATGAAATCGAAGGGTTTTTCTTAGGAAAGAAGTGTTATAGTACCTTTTGATGGCATTTAAACGGTTATTAATAATCATTGGGGTAGAATAGGGAGTAAATTCTAAAAAAGGCACCCAACAATTATTTTTACTAGAGTTCGTAGCAGTGTCCCACAAAATGAAGCAGGTCCGTCTATTTTTAAGGTTGAACAAATAAAAATTGACCTTGTGCGAAGAAAACGAACATTTACGAAAGTAGTTTAATGATTGGTATAACGACTTTAACGGTGTCATAATGTATATGAATAACTTTAAAAAATCTTTAAAAAAAAAGAGGGGAGTTCAATGTTTTTTCGGTTCTTCTTACGGCTAGCAACAAACAACCCGAACACGCTACTTCAATTCACATGTGACTGCTCCAAATGCTCCATATTTCTAACAAAGTAAAGCTATTCTCAAAGTCAAAATATTAAAACCCAAAACCTGATATAAAATCTAGTCGCATTCGCGAAGAATCATGACTCACGGGTTTCTAAAATGTTTTAAGCTTCGTTTTATTTTTTATTTTCCAGATTCGAAAAATACGCAAACTTCTAAAAAAAAAATCCAATGTTAATGTTTGTGGTGAGCAAGAGGGAATCTATGACGTGATATTCCGAAGAAAAACAAGTTATTAATTCATTGCAAGGGCAAGTAATTCTGTTTTGCCTTTTAAGTTTCCGGTCGGATTAACAAGTTCAAACCAAAAGCGACAAAAAAGTCAACCTTTTCGATTCTAAATGTACAGGAAATTCATTTCGGGAAATCTGCTGCATTAATCGACGATTTTAGAAACCTACTAGTCGGCCTGGTTATTTTGATTCGGGGTATTGACGTAGTGGTATTTAGTTAAACAGGGACCGTTTTAGCAGAGACACCGACACTCTTCCTATATTTCCACACATACACACACACACGCGCACATACACACACATACACATCCCTTGTCTCTTTCTTTTCTCCCTCTTGTTGCAGAATTTTCTTCTCCTTCTTTCTATTTCTATCTCCCTTTCTCTGGATCATCCCAGATGATTGCGCTTCTTCAGTAATGTCGCTGAAATTTTGGAAATGTCTGAAGCGTTACTTCTCCTCTTCATCGAAGCTGCGGAAACACGGCGGCAGTAGCAGCAAGGGGCCTCACAACTTGAAGGGAAAATCAACAAGTTCCCAAAAATGGATCACGCGACAACTGAAGGACCCCTACGTGAAACGAGCCCGAGAGGAAAGCTACAGATGTCGAAGTGCCTTCAAGTTAGTTGAAATTGACGATCGATTCGATCTTCTCCGTCCAGGGTCAGTCGTGATCGACTGTGGGGCAGCCCCAGGATCTTGGACTCAAGTTGCTGTGGAAAGGGTTAACGCTGCTGGAACAGGTCAGTCAGTTTTGTAGTTTTTTTTGTTTTTTTTTTTACTAGAAGTCCATTCCATAAATAGTCATTACAAAAAGATAAAATAAATAAATAATAATCATAAAATTCTGCGCGTTTTTATTATTGTTTTTTTAAATATTGCAAATAAATATAGTTTTTTTTTTATTAAAAAAAAGTTTTAAAAGAAAATTTTATATTGATTTAGATTGAATTACATTATGTACACTATTTTAAAACTATAATTTGTAATTATCTAATTTTCAATTATTAACTAACTACATTTTGTATTTATTTATTAATTTAAAATTGAATACAAACACTTTACACGATTAATAGCGATATTTTCTGTTATTATTTCTAAACAATAGAAATAAAGCATTTTTTTCTTTTCTTTTTTACCACCGGATATGAGAACTTTCTGACGTTAGGAATTTAATTATTTATAAGCAAATTTAGGCTAAATAATTGAATTGAATGTTCTTCTGACGAAAAAAAAAAGTTAAAAACTGCTTTTACGAAAATTCCAATATTCCGCCCGGAAAAATCTCTAACTTCAGAAATTTCTTTTTAGTAGACATCACCAATCACCAGTTAGTTACCTATATTTTTTTTTTTTTTTTTTTTTTTTACCAAAACTGTTTAAAATGTGTTTTTCGGAATTTTTTAGTTAATTATTTAGTGAATTAATGGAATATCTATTGTGCGGACTGACTGACTGCTGATCTTTTTATTCGTGAAATTTACTATCATTGAAGTTTGATTTCAAACGGACTAACTACTATTATTATCGTCATTTGTTAAATTTACTATCCTTGAAATGGGACTTTGTATTTGTTAAGTTCGCTACATTTCGGACAGTTTACTCTTCTCTTTCTTTGGATTGTGGCCAACAAAACTTTACTCCATTTTTTTTTTTAATTCATTATTTTTTGTGTATATGCTGTCGGAATAATGTCTTTAATTTTTGGTTTAAAATCGAAGATATTATTTTAAGAGCAGACAACACACACAACTCAAAAAAACATCAACACTAAGCTCAGCCACCACGGTTACCAAGATAAAAAAAAAACCTAAAGGCAAAAAAAAAACGAAAAAAACCTAAGGGCAAAAAAAAAAAAAAAACTGGCCAAAAGCTAGCCAATTTAACAAATACAACTTAAACTGTGGATGAGGATCAAGCATAGTCAGTCTAGTTTGCATAATAAATGAATATACCAAAATGCTTAAAATCTGTTTAAATCTGTTAATTTTTCAACTTTTCATTTTAACTATAAAACCATAAATTAAAAGCAAAATAAAACTTTTTCCAGAACTTTTTTTTTTTTATAGAATTTTAAACTTTAAATCCTAAGAAAAAAAAAAATAATAATGATCCCTTAGAAACCATGTTTTATGCCAATTTCTTTTTTACCATTACTCACAATTTCGACTCCTTAAATAATCGACTGAGATTTAAAATCTCCGAATTTTTTCAACAAGGCTAGTATTTTCATTTAATTTTAAAATACTTACTCATGATGATTGTTTACATTCCACTTTTTCGATCATGTTTAAACACCCCCTTTAAAAGGTTATTTATTATTTAACTAATAAAAAAAAAAAAAAAATAGTAAAAATTAACGTCAAAAAAGGAAAGGGTTTTTTTAACCTTCAAAATAATTAGATAAAAAAGTTAAGTTTTAAATTAATTTTTCTTGATTATTAGTTTGTCCAAAATAAAAATGAAACTGTTGTATAGAACTTTCTAATTTATTTATTTGATATTGTATATTTATTTAAAAATAGTCTAAAAATATTTTTTGTTTTTCTAAATTTACTCAAAGCTGCAGTTTAGTGCCCTAACATCGGCAATCTTCGGAAACGCTTTTTCATCATTCATGAAGAGCCGGTGTCGTGTGTGGTGTATGTACCAAGAAATTTGTCCTCTCTATTTGAAAGATTTCAACATATTATATATATATATATATATATATATATATCATTTGAGTAAGGCTTCATGACCTGTATATACATTTTAGCAGATTGTTGTTTTGTCCTCATTTTCATGGTTGTTGTTACACCGCCGCGTTTCGGACAAAACGGTCTGCAAAAATAAATATACACAAAAACACAAACAACAGTATTTGTTTTGACAAATAATACCAAATTGGATACAAAAATGACTTTTTATTTTACAAAAGAATAATGAACAGAATAAGCAATGAAATAAGGAATTAAACTTTGTTTTTATTGATTTTTTTTTTTCAATTAACTAAAATTCATATATTTCAGAAATTAACCAATAAAGTAATTTAAACATTTCAGTTTAAAGGGATTTATTTCTTGATAGAAATTCTTTCAAATAACTGAAGTAAATTTTTTAAACAAATAAAGATTTTTTAAAATTCTTTATTGCTTGAAATTAGGACGCTAAGCTGCAAAGCTGCATGTTTGCCTAAATCTGGTGTTCAGACATTTGATCAACTGACCATTAATCATGAGCAAGTAGACATTTAATCACAGTTTTTTCATCATGTAGACACTTTAGCACCAGACAAGATATATTTAATCACATTCTCATGGAAAAGTGCTTAAAATCAGTGCTTTCTTTCTCTCTACTTTCCAAAAATATATTGAGTTAGGCACAAGGCCATTTTTATGTGTTATGTATACCCGGGCTTTTTGCATTCAATCTTGCCCTTCACCTAGATGAGTTGCTCTCCTGATATAACGATTCCTATCTGCCCAAGGCAGCTAAAGGTGAATATAGCGGTTTTGACTGGGATTTGAACTCTCGTAATATGATTCCAGAGCCCAAGCTTTTTACCAATACTCCACTGTCGCTGCCCAAAAAAGACCCAAAATAAAGAATATGTAGGAAGTATATTTAGGTGAATAAAAAAAATTTGGATAACAAAAAATCAAATTAAACTATTTTAAAGTTTATTCTTCAATAAATAATAGGTGAAAACTTCATATTGGTTGGATTATTCCAAGGCAGAATCACAAAATTGATTAATTTTTCATTGTTTTCGCACTTACTATTTTAAAAGCTATAGTGAATCCCACTTTATCTTTAAAAAGTTTAGGTAATACATTTTAATTTCTTACCATCATTATTTAATTTTAGTGCAATAGAATTTATTTTATTTATGTCTATTCTATTCTTTGTCCAATTTATTTAACCCTTTCGACCCTAAGGGGCCGATATATCGGCCTTAGTAACCAAAGGCAAAAAAGACACACTGACATTTCCAACCTAATATGGTTTGTTTTTTATTGGAACGGTTCTGACTGACTATTTGGTAATATTACTAAGTCAGGGTCCAAAGGTGGTGGTTGAAATATCGTGTGTGTGTCTTCTTTTGCCATAAATCGCCAGGGCCGATATATCGGTTCTTTAGGGTTTAATGGGTCAATTATAATAATTAACTTGATAATAAAGAGCAGCTTGTAACTTATTAAGTGATTTTTAAAATATTTTTTCATCTTTTACCTCATCAGTGGATTGGCCAAAGTCATCACGATACCATTTAAAAATCTGGGAGAGCTTTACTAGATTCTTTCTTACGTCAATATCACAATTCAAATCATCTTCCAAAAACACCTCAGCAGCAATTTGTAGTTCATTATAGATATTCTAGAATTGAAAAAAAAAAAAAAAAGAATTAATAATTGTCAGAAAAGAATGTTGTTATTTAGACTTTACTTGAGTTTTAATTTCTAAATAGATGAGAAATATAAAATAAAACTGAATAGGAAATATTTAAAAAGAAATTTACTGAAGTTAATTTAAAACTGCTCTACAAGAGTTTTTGATATTTATAAAAAAAGTGTTAGCAAAGAATGTTGTTATTTAGAGTTTATTTGTGCGCAAGTTAAAGGTTAACATTTCTAATATAGAAGAAGAGAAAGAAAACACACAACGACAATTACGGACGGAAAACATTAAACTGATTTATTGTGTTAACCCTTTAGACACTAAGAAAACGATATCGACCCTGGCGACTTGAGTCAAAAGAAGACACACACACACACACACACACTATATTTCAACCTCAACCTTTTTGCCTTTGGTTATTAGGCTGATATATCGGCCTTTCAGGGTCGAAAGGGTTAACGAACGCTGAACAACAACAGATAAAATACAAAGGAGTTATGTCCCTTACATAAGACAATCAGGGTTATCTCCCTTATAAACAACATAGCCAATGGTTGGCGGAATGTTTTAATTTGTAATTGATGAGAAATTTAAAATAAAATTGAATATGAAATATTTTTTACATCTCAAAAGAAATTTATTGAAGTTAATTTAAAACTGCTTTATAAAAGTTTAACCTTTATGAATAAGTTTTAACAAAGAATGTTACTTACTTCATTTGTGTATGTTTTGATTGCAGGACAACTACGGGCACCACAAACAAGAGCAAAATGGATTAAAGGTTCTGCTTTTTCCAAGGCAATTTTTAAACGAGGATCATTTGTTGAAAAAGGAGGGAAAAAATTTCCTGGAGTAAAATTAAATTTTATTTTCATTAATTATTTTATTTTATAAACATTTTATTTAAGGCTGAAGAGAATTTATATTTTATTCTAATAATTAATTCATAACTGCTTTAGGGTTAAAGAAAAAAAAACAGGGGATCTTGTTTTCAAAAGTTCTATAGAAATTGGATTAGGGTTTGGGGTTTGGGGTTAGAGAATCTTGTTTTCCATACAAATTGGATTTCAAATAAACAAATTTTTGCATGTTTTGGAACCAAATTCAGATTTTTTACGGGTCCAATTTAAAAAAGTTTTTGGTGATAAATTTAAATTTGGAAATAAAACAAACACTTTAATAAACAATTATTTAAGATTAATTCCAAAAGTAATGCCACTTTTTTTTTAATACACAAAAGGTATGAATCCCCACATTCCCTCTTGCTATGGGTTGAATTGTGTTATTCAAAAATCTATGTGTGAACAAAAAGAATGTTTATCTAAAAATGATTGTTCTCAGCTTTAAATGGCTTAAAAAGGTTAATATGGAGTTAAACAAAAAAACAAACAACAATCTGGGGTTTCATACCTTTCCCAAGGGTATTAGTCCAAAATTTGAACTCAAGTGAAATGACTGGGATTTGAACTTTCGTATTACAATTCCAACGTTCGACTTATTATGCACTGCCCAAAGTTTTTTTTTCTTATTTGAAGAGCTACGAATGCCAAATGAGTGACATTTTGTGCTCCAGAAATTGTTTTTCTACATCATCACCATCATTCTCTATATACTTTTGATCAAATAACAAGATCCATCTTTGTGTGTGAAGGGAACATTTTGTCACATCTCTGTTACCACTCTGGAATCAATGAATCAATTTCCTAGATGTGTTGGAATCAACTTCATCGGCTTCATAAACGTGCAGCAGGTACCAGTGAATGTAGATCCGTTCAATTTTTTCTACATGTAGGGATTCAATAACTCATCTCTGCTTCTGATGCACATCTATGACAAGGATTACTTTCCTGGAGTCTCATGCCATGAATATCTTTGACAGAGAGATGAAACTTTCAGAATAGATATGCATAAGTTTAGCTATCATAACAATGCAATTTTCGATCCCCTTTGGTCCATTCAAGCAGAAAAAAAAGAGACATTACTTTTGGAATGACTTTGCAAAAAAACATCCAAAACCCCAAAAATGTTATTACATATTAAAATATTGGGCAGCGACAGTGGAGCATTGGTAGAAGCTTGGGCTCTGGAATCGTATTACGCAAGTTCAAGTCCCAGTCAAAACCATTACATTCACTCGTTAACTCGGGAGAGCAACTCATCTAGGTGAAAGATAACACTGAATGTAAAAAGCCCAGGTAAAAGCACGTAAAAGTGGCCTTGTGCCAAACATGGGTTGCTGCTCACCAAGTAAATATAATATCCTCATCTAGGTGAAGGTAACACTGAATGTAAAAAGCCCAGGTAAGAGAACGTAAAAATGGCCTTGTGCCAAACATGGGTTGCTGCTCACCAAGTAAGTATAATATCCTCAGCTAGGTGAAGGGTAACACCG
>JAUZSX010000016.1:408478-433886 GCA_034780655.1 Idiosepius hallami | reverse complement strand
TCACGAAAGAGTCTAGTTAAGGTTAAGTGTTAGATGTAAGACCAGCCCGACTAGCACTCCCCCTCCCCGATCGGCATTGAGCCAAATTGTATCTCAATACAATAAATATTAACATTGAAATTTGCAATCACTTCTGATTCATTCGGAAGGAATAAAAAAAATGAATAAGGGGCATTACTTTTAGAACGATACGAACGTATAAACAACCTTGCTTAACTAGGACTCGTGTACATTCTACGAGTTCTTTGTTGTTACAGCCTTTTTTTTCTCTTCCTAAACGTCATTTCCCGACTGGAAGTCTGTGTGATTAGTTTCTCGTTGTCACGCAACAGCTTTCGTTGCTGCTGGAGATCAGCTAGTTTCGTCGTTTCATGTTGACAGGAAAACTAAACGGCGATGTTTCAAGTAAAAATGTCATATTTTGTACACCGGAAGTGGGAAGCAAATCAAAACCACCAACAACAACAACAAAAAAGAAATAATTGTGATAATATGATTAATTCATCTGAACAACGTGTGTTTAACTTTGTTTCAGAGATAAGTTTTGAATATCATTTAATAAAGTATTTGGACATTTACTTTCGTCTTATACTAGCAATATTGCCACGTATTGTTTTTTTTTGTGGGTGGGGAATTTGAGCCCTTACCATTTTTATTTTTCAATAGATAAACCGAATTTGTTTCACTGTTTTAAATTACCAATATAGCAAATTTCAGGTCTCTGGAGCAAAAATTGGCAAAGTAATGTAGATAGACATTCAGACTTTGGAATCGTATTACGCTATTCAAGTTTACATTTGAACTAATACCTTTTGGAAAGGCATAAATACCCTCATTCAGTGATGGATTCAGTATAACATATTTTGTTTTTAAAAAAAAAATATTGTGTGGACCCCCCCCAAAAAAAAAAATCCTTTCTAAAAACGATTGTTTTATGCATTAAATAACCTAAAAAGGTTGATATGCCGTAAACCAGAACAAACTTCTTATTTAATGACCCCCCAACCCTTCCTCGCTTATTGTCTTTACTCCCCTTTTCTCCCACTATTCCCCTTTTGTCCCCTCTTCATCATCTCCCCTCTACCCATTTGAAGTCCTCAAAACGCTGTAAGGATATTCTTCTGTCACTTTTATCTTATCAAAAAAAAACACGCGAGTTCGAATCCCAGCCGTCTCGTTTACGCTCACATGTGTACAAATACCTTTCAGACCGGTAAGAATCCCCACATTCCCTCCAGCTATGGACTAAGCTGTGCATAATGTGTTATTCAAAAGCCTACATGTTGACAAAAAACCTTTATCAAAGATTATTGTTCTCGGCATTAAATGACCCAAAAAGGTTTAAATGCTGTAAACTAATAACCCTGGGTATGGACTGAATCCCCCACATTCCCTCAGGCTATGGACTAAGTATTGCATATTGTGTTATTAAAAAAAACTACGTGTGGAAAAATAATCTTTATAAAAATGATTTTTTTCGGTATTAAAAGACCTAAAAGGGCTTATATGCCATAAAACAAAGTAAACAAACTTTTCCAAAACACTATCCTCCTCCTCTCCCGGCTTATCCTATTCTCCTCCATCACCAAATTTCCTCCCTTCTAATCCTTCAGTTTTGTTCATATACGGGTTGATACCCCTGGGAAAGGGATAAATCCCTATATTCTTTTCAGCTATAGATCAAATAGTACAACTTGTGTAATTCCAAACAATGTCGGGACGAAAAGATGCTTGATAAAAACGATCAAAAAGGTTGATATGCCATAAAACAAATCTATCAATCCACCTTTTTTTTCTGGAGAGGTCCTCTTGGTCTACTGGGTAGGCAGTCGGGTTTCGGAATAGTAATACGTGAGTTCGAATACTAGTCATTTCGTTCCGTTCATAATTGGACTCTTGGGAAAAGTATAAATCCCGACATTCCATCTAGCTATGGGTTATAGAGTGCACATTGTTTTATTTAAAAAAAACAAAAAAAAAACGTTTATCAAAAAATGATTGTTCTCGGCATTAAATCACCTAAAAAGGTTGTAAAATAAAACCAAACAAAAACTCTTCTTCCTCTCTAATTCTCCCCCACTCTACTCTCCCCCTAACCAGTATATCCACTCCTCGACCACTTTCGGTCCGAAGGTTCGACTCTGGATGCTGAGGAAATCGAACGAATAAAACAACACAGTCAGACACTAGAGTCAGCCCTCCTTGAATTCGACTTGAATAAATACATAAAAGAATTGATCTAATTAAGATTAGAACCAGCTGAGACAAAAAGAAATAGATTGTCGTTAACAAGAGGAATTTATTTCCGTCCACTTCTTAAGAAGTGTTGTATAGGTCCGGTTTAATGCACGAAATATAAAATACTCAGTTGACGGTCTTTTGTCTATTACATTAAGCCTGGTGAATACACCTGCTAATTTGGTCATTCTGCGATATATGTCAGGCTTGGAACCGGGTGGCGTGGTAAGGCAGATGCTTAGTGTAGTGTCGTTTAAACAGTCACCCTCTTCGTCTTCTTGTTATCTCGTTTTCTTTGAAGATGACTGGCTCAGTTGCGTTCGTCGTCTAGTCTTCGTTATCGAACTGGCGCTGCTTTTTCTTCCAGAATCCAGGCCAGTGCGTTTTGGTGTGCCTCTAGTCTCCATCGAGCTTTGATCGACTTAGTGTGCTAATGGGAAAATACGATCTCGTAGCTTCGAGGTTTGATGAGACGTGAACTTGGCTGCGGCAGCGTTTTTGTCGTCTGCGTTCAGAGAGGAAAAAATGTCGATCTTAGGCCATTTAGGAGATAGCGTATTGCAAGTTACGAGGCGATGATTTAAAGAAAACATCATTGAAGTTGACATGGATGCGGTTGTTTTGGGTAGACATAGAGTTGAGGAATCTGGGACATCGCATTAATTACTGAAGGTGTTTTGTTTTTATGAGATGAAAGCTTTGTTGATCTGTTGCATTGAAAAGTTGATTGTATGTATCTGTTACATTTAATGATTGAACTGATAATTACAATATATTTTATGTTCCTATTACGAAGACATTGTGTTATTTTATTGTTTTACATTGAAGAGTTTATCGTGTTGTTACTGTTGTTCTTTAATATTTAAACTATTAATTACAAGCTGTTTTGGTAATTGAAGCTGTTACAAATTTTAGTATACTTAGCACGTACGGCTCTTGCTTTATGGAAAAAAATTTCTTCCATCTTATCAGCAATCCAAGCCCAAATCATTAGGTTCCCTTTCAGTTGTCTCAGGCAGATGATGCTCGTTAACTTAGGAGTGTAAATCATCTAGATGAAGAGAAACAATGATTACAAAATCCCAGAGATGAAAAAGGCACGTAAAACTGGCCTTGTGCCTACATTGGGTGGTTTCACAACTAAATAGATATATCCTTTCCATTTTATTAGCAGTGATGTGTAATGAGGTCAAAAAGCTATCTTCTCACATTTTAACGCTTAAACAAATTCTATTGTGGTTCACAGAGCTTTTCTCCATCTTTGGGAAATCTAAAACACATAGTTCAAACCCAAAACCTAGAAAGGTTTATATGTCGTAAAACAAAGTATACACTTAAACAAAAAAACTATTCCCCTTCCCCTGCTTATCTTAGTCCTCCTCTATCTCCAAATTTCCTCTCTTCTATTTTGCTACCAGTCATTTGAATTTTATTTGGGCTAATACCCTTGGGAAAGGTATGAATCACGATATTCTTTACGTTAAATAATACGCATTGTGGAATTCCGAACCATGTCATGACAAAAAGATGCTCGATAAAAATGATCAAGCCGAGAAGTAAGAGAAAATCTCGAAGTCTGACGAATCGGCTGACACCTCAGCAAAACTCTGTCTCTACCCTTCGATCATCCCACAACATAATATGCAGAGAGAGAGCATGTCACTCAATTCGAAGTCTGAAGTTGATCTGACTTCTATTCAAGCCAAGAGCTATTGCCCGCCCTATTTGTTACGCTATTTGATATTCTTAAGTCATCATCATCATCATTGCAGTCAGTCAGACTTTGACTATGACTAGTTGGGGCTTCAGTATTCCACCTTAGCGCCCAACTCGCTCGCGCAGGTTATTATTGGTACAGTATCTGTTGGGCATCAGATAGACACCCTCTGAACCTCCAATGCTCACATCCAGTGGAGAAAAACTGCGACGACTGGCAGCGCAGGCTTTTGAAATCAAATCAGTGTTGCCCTTCACCTAGATGAGATAATCTCCCGAGTTAACGAGCCCTATCTGCCCGAGACAGCTAAAGTGAATGCAATGGTTTTGACTGGGACTTGAACTCGTGTAATACGATCTCAGAGCACAAAGTCAATAATTAATGATACGACAAGCATATTTTTTAACAAAATAATATCGAGCAAGAGATTCGTTTGCTTGTTTGTTTGTTTTGTGTTTAACGGCATATCAACCTATTTTACAGTTTTACAATTTCTTTTGACTCTTTACTTATAAATAGGGCCGTGACATCACTTAATAAAAATATTCTTGTCACAAGCGTCATCGCAGTCAGTCAGATTTGACTATGACTAGTTGGGGCTTCAGTATTCCACTTTAGCCTCCAACTCGCTCGCGCAGGTTATTATTGGTACAGTATCTGTTGCGCATCAGATAGACACCCTCTGAATCTCCAATGCTCACATCCAGTGAAGCGAAACCACGACGACTGACAGCTGAGGCCACAGAGCTTTTGAAATCAGTGTTGCCCTTCACCTAGATGAGATACTCTCCTGAGTTAACGAGCCCCATCTACCAGAGGCAGCTAAAGTGATTACAATGGTTTTGAGTGGGATTTGAACTCGCGTAGTACGATCTCAGAGTCCGTGCTCTCACTAATGCTCCACCCTTCCCGCCTGATTAGAGTGTAAGGGTTGATGGAAAGTCGAAACCACGTAAATCGAGTCCGTCGTAACCAGAAACCCTACTCTATTTTGATTGGCTAGAACACACAAAAGACTGACGATAGTTATGATTTCTTGTTATTAATAGTATGAATATCAAGAAACCACAGCTATAGTTAGCCTAATACGCCAATACATCCTACGCCTGTCAGCGCCCGGTTTAAATCAGCTTTCAACAAAAACAAATTAGCAGAAAGGAATTAATGAAATATGCGTGGCTGGGCAAATCATTTCCTTTAAGCGGACCGCACAGACTTCGAATGACCACATAATGAAAAGCGATAATAATCTACTGTCCATATCTACATAGATACACACACACAAACATATCTATATATTTTGGGTTAGGGCAGCGACGGTGGAGCATTGGTAAAAACTCGGGCTCTGGAATCGAATTATGCGAGTTCAAGTCCCAGTAAAAACCATTACTTTCACTTTAGCGGCCTCGGGCAGATCGGGCTCGTTAACTCGGGAGAGCAGCTCATCTAGGTGAAGGGTGACACCGAATATAAAAATCCCGGGTAAGAGCACGTAAAATGGCCTTGTGCCAAACTTGGGGGTGCTCACCAAGTAAATATAACAATACACAAATTCAAATCCAAGTCATTTTCTTTGCGTTCATAACTGGACAAATATCCTTGAGAAAGATATCAATCTCCATATTTCTTTTAGTTATGGATTAATTTGTGTATATTGTCCTAACCAAACTTGGCAGTGAGGGTGGAGCATTGGTAAATGCTCGGGCTCTGAGATCGTATTATGCGAGTTCAAATCCCAGTCAAAACCATTACTTTCACATTAGCAGCCTCTGGCAGATGGGGCTCGTTAACTCGGGAGAGTATCTCATCTAGGTGAAGGGTAACACTGAATATAAAAAGCCCGGGAAAGAGCACGTAAAAATGGCCTTGTGCCAAACTTGGGTTGGTGCTCACTAAGTAAATATAATATATATGACTCAGGCATTGTTAACAAAATGAATAAACGGTTAAGTTCAAAGTTCTGTTTGTTTTTTGTCTTCTGGTATTTATAACCTATTAGGTCATTTAATGGTGAAAACTATAATTTTTTGATGAATGTTCTTTTTGTCCAAATGTAGTTTTTTTGATAACACAATATGCACAATAGCTGGAGATAATATGGGGATTTATACATTTCCCAAGAGTATTAGTCCAATTATGAACACAAATGGAACAACCAGGATTCAGTCTTGTGTATTATGATTCAGAAACCTGACTGCCTACTCATTAGGCCAAGGGGTAGTTCCCCTGAAGTCCCGTGAAGAGTTCAGATTACAACAAGAAGTTGTTCACCTAACAAAGGCCGAGAGATTCATCAGCTAAAATGTTGTGAATGGATGATGATAAGGATGAAGACATTAGTCCAAAAATTCTATGCGCAAATTGTTCAGCCTTGTCTAAAAAATTTTGAAAATCATTTTTTAAAATATTTTGCTATTTGTTTGAATAAACTTTTTTTTTTTCAGATGAAAACAGTCAGTGTTGCCTTAGTATTATGTTTAAATGTTGGAGTTGACCCCCCAGATGTGGTCAAAACTTCACCATGTGCTCGGTTGGAGTGCTGGGTGGGTAAGTATATTGCTTTCTGTATTTTTATAATTATCTAAAGGGGCACATTTTTTATCAGTTTTCAAAGTCAAACCAATGACTATGTGTGAAATTTGCCCAGATCCAAACTGTTTGAAAAACTTGAGAACACAGTTATCTTTTTCTTTATTGTGGATGATTTCACAAAATTCATTTTCAAAAAAGTGTTAATAAAAAGTTATTTTCTTGTTTTCTAACAAGAGTTTTAGTCCTGGGATCTAGTGTCTTTATGTAATCCCTAATTCTTTTTCCAAACGTTTTTGATTCTCCATAAACATCCTCAGGGTGGTTATTTAATACTAATAACACTTGTTTGAATAATGACATTATGCTTAAATATACTTGTTTCTCCTTCATTTCAAAAATATGTCACTCTGTTTCCCAGCAGTTTAAAGGGAATAAAGGCCAAAAAAGTGAGGGTAGATTTAGGTAAAGTAATAAAAAAGTATTGATTATGAAAAAAAATTAAACTTTTTATAAAGTTTATTCGTCACTGAATGTCAACAAGAATCTTTTTCAAAAGTGTTTGATTTTTTTTTAAATCGATTTGTCATATTTTTGCCATGCAGAATCTAGAAATGAGATCCATTTTGTTCTTGGAGGTCAAATTAATTTTTCAAATTCGAACTTGAGTTTGAAAAATTAATTTGACCTCCAAGAACAAAATGGATTATTATGATAAAATCACTTTAATTTTAGCAATGAGTTATGTGCACTTCATGTACAGTATATGTAATTAAAAGTTAAAATTTGCTTCAGTAATGTTTTTGTTCTTTTAATTGTTGCAAGTGTCTTACTGCATCTATTTAAGGAACCTTTATTAAGTATTTAAATTTTCAAAAAAATCAACAACTCAAAATGACAAACTGACCCATCAAAAACAGTATTATTTTTAGATTCATCACATCAAAATTGTCCAAAATAAGTTAACAAGACAAAGACACCAAATTTTTTTTGCTGTTGACCAGTGATATTGGCAAAAATTTCATATGGTTTGGATGTCTCCATGATTTTAAATAGATTTTTAAACGTAGACTCTGTTGAAAAATTGGTTCATTTTTGTATTGTTTTGGTTAATAATTTTTTCTCTGTTTCTATTTAATGTGAATTTTTCTCTACAGATCCTTTATCAATGAGTCCTCCAAAAGCACTTGAAACTATTGGGAACAACCTCCATAAACAGTATGACAGATGGCAGCCAAGGGCCCGATACAAGCAATCTTTAGATCCTACTGGGGAAGAAGTGAAAAAGCTTTGTACGACCATGAGACGAAACGCTAAGGTAATAAAGGATTCATTTCTTTGTCATTAACATCATTTTTGACAGGGTGATCAGACCAAGCTTAGACAAATATTGATTCAGTTAACTTTACCAAAATTTAAATTAATTATCCTTCAGATGATGCTTGTAATTTGTAAAAGTATTAATACGGACCATAGTCCCCATCTTTATGTTTGTTAAATTTACTTTGCTTGATTAGGCTTGATAATTTGTAGATATATATTTTGCAGACTATGATCCTCATTAAACAATTTATCCCTTGATCTTTTTTTAAGTTTTCTGTTCATGTTCAGAATCAAAACTAAACTTTAGTCTGATGTTTTTTATGCTATCAAAATAATGGCACAATAAACATCTGAGAGCCTGCAACAATCCAGTTTTTAAGTTTAACTCCTTAGCAGCTACCTTCCTGGCTTGAGACTAAATCCAATTTGTTCCATTGGTCCAAATACCCAATATATTAAATTTCAAGTCTGTAGACCAAATATTGACCTAGTAGTTTGGTAGAGAATGTTCTTCAAACAGGTAGACACAAGATCACTTTTATATCTGTATATCTATAAAAGTCAAAATGTGTCTATGTGAAGTCAAGTGATTCTCTACCAAACTACTCTGTCAATTTAATCTGAAGACTTGAAATTTGATATGAAATTCAGATATGGAGAGAACTTTTTAATCTGTTTTCAGTAGGGAGGGGGATCAAAGTTGAGGACCATTGCAGGCTCTACCAAACTACTCTTTAAATTCTTCAACTAAAGTCAATTTTATAGATGTGCAGATTATATGATTGTTGAAAATTGTGCAATCTTTCTTTTGGCAGGATGAACGTGTCCTTTTTCATTACAATGGTCATGGAGTGCCGAAGCCGACATCAAATGGAGAAATCTGGGTTTTTAATAAGGTTAATAGTTTTCTATGATTTGCATTGTATATTTTTTATTTTATTTATTTGTTTTCACTTACATTGATTCAAGAACCTCTATTTAAGGCTTTGGGTCCATTGATGTTTCCAAATGGGATCAGTTTAGTAGAATTTTGCATTACAAAATGAGCACCAGATAAAAATATTAAGATAACCATTTTTTCCAATTATTTTTAGAAATTAGAAACTTTGTTTAAATGATAATCAAAAAAAAACTAAAAAATGAAAAAAAAATTTTAGTATGGGAGTGGGTGGGTCTACCCCAATTTTTTTTCTATTAGTTATAACTACTTATTTTTTTAAGTCTTTTTTGATATGTGTAAAGATTCTTTACTTTTATTCAAGATTTTATTTTACATTATCAGTCTTGAATGACAAATGAATTTAACATAATTTTAAATTCTTATATGTTTTAAAGAAAAATTTATCTTTTATTTTAGTCATCTTATAAATTATTTTGCTTTTATTTTGAGAGACAAAAACTTTTTTTATCTTAATACTATATCTATGAACTTAAATACCAACCTTCTATAGTTTGAATATTTTTTCTAAGCTTGCTAATTTTAATATCAACTTACTAATCTAAAGAAAAGTTTTAAAAATTCTCAGTTTTTATTTTTTTTAATTTTGATATTTACTTAATTATTGTTTTACTTTCAGAATTATACCCAGTACATTCCTCTATCAATTTATGATCTTCAAAGTTGGATGGGGAGTCCTTCCATCTATGTATATGATTGTTCTAATGCTGGAGTTATCGTAGAATCTTTTAGACAGTTTTCTGCACAGCGAGAAGTGGAACGGGAGGTATGATATGTATTCTATTCAGATTTCTCTCTCTCTCTCTCTCTCTCTCTCTCTCTCTTTTACCTGATAAAACCTATACAATTTGAATAGTTTACTTCTGTTGCAGATAAAGAACTAAATTTGCTACTTCAAGAAGGTTCCCAAGTTTGTAATACCTGAGGAAGGCAGAAGAGCATATTAGTAGAAATGTCAATAGAACAATAAAAAAGAGAATAAAAGTTCAATTATTCAATGATAAAAATTAATTTTAATGATACTTAATCTTTTTAATTTTATCTCTTGAAAAATACCATTGAATGTACCTTCATTTTATTTTCTATTTTTTTCAAATTTTAGGCAATGGTGAACACAAATGGTACCTCAACTGGGACTGGTGGCTCATCGACCCCTCCCTCTGGAAGAGGGACAGGATCTACTCCTCTGTCTATGAGTAATTGTATTCAACTTGCTGCCTGTAGCAAAGATGAACTTTTACCAATGAATCCTGAACTACCTGCAGACTTATTTACCTCTTGCCTCACAACTCCTATCAAAATGGCCCTAAGATGGTAAAATTACACTTTTCACTTGTTTGTTCTTGACGAGCATTTTTTGATATTATTCAGACTTAGTAGACTTTTCCTCTCACCTCTTTTGTTATAGTTAACAATGTTTCAGACAATGTTACCTTCAGCTTCCTTTGACTATTATTTGACTAACTTACAAATCTTTGTTTATCTATTTTTCAGATTAATTGTGAAAGTAAAAATAATAGGCATGAGATCAATAATCACATGAGGCTTGATAATTTGTACACCTAATTTTCAGACTATTATCCTTTTCCCTATTATTGTTACATTGACAATTCTTAAAATGAATAATAATTTCTACATCCATTTTTTGGACTGTTGTCATCATTCTTATTGTTACGTTCATAAGCAAGGCTTGATATTCGTACATCTATTTTTCGGACTATTATCCTCATCATTATAATTGTTACCTTCATAAACATTGAGACGAGGCTTGATAATTTGTACATCTATTTTTTTTTTTTTGGACTGTTAAACTTGAATATATACAAATGTTGTTTTTTTTTTTCTATAGGTATGTGTCCCAAGGTTCTGGGAAACTTATCTCTGGTGCCACTCAAGAGCTTGTTGACAAGTAAGTATAGTGTTACTGATTTCCCATTTCCTTATGTCATGACCGTCTGAAAAAACAAAATTTTATTGAGTCTATTCAGAAAAATATAACAAATTATTTTTTACAGTTACCTCTTACAGATAGAGAGGAAGTTATATTATTGTCTTTTAAATATAAGGTGACAGAATATGCATAAAAATCAAATCAAAATAATGAATAGTTGTAAAATTATAAATATAGAGATTTATTCAGAAAAACACCAACATGACACAGAAACTTTCATATAAACATTTCATTTAAGGATGAGATGAATGTTTCAAGCAGAATATTTAGAAATATCAAAATAGAGTAAAGAATATAAATAAAAATATCTGGATGGAAATTTATTCAGAAAAATGCTGACATATTTTTCTTATAATTTTTTCATTTAAGGATAAGATGAACGTTTCAAACAGAATATGTATAAAATTAAAATGAATAAAGAATAGATATAAAAATATTAAGATAGAGATTTAGGTATCAGCATGATATGAATAATTTAATTGAATGAATAATAAAAATAATCTATGATAGAATCCTGAATGCTATGAACATAATTAGTCGATATTATATATTAGGTGTCATAGAGGTTTGTAATTATTGCAAATATATTATTGTAATTATTATTACAAATTTCTCTGTCCATCAAGATATAAACTCTATTAATTTTGTTCAAATAATTTTTTTTATATTAGATGATTTTTATTCATTTCTTACATGTGAAATGATTTGGTTGACTATTATTTGTATGAGCTTATGCAGTAAATATTGTTGGAACTTTGTAAAGTTGTTATTATAAACCTAAACTTCTTTTTATCCTGTTTATTTTGTATAGAATTCCAGGTCAATTGAATGATCGTCGAACTATGCTTGGCGAATTGAATTGGATTTTTACTGCAATAACTGATACCATTGCATGGAACACTCTTCCAAGAGGTTAAGTATATTGCTTATTATTTGAAATGTTGAATACCATATGATTATCGCTGATGTGTATTTCTATAGTATGCAAGCAATATTACCTGTTTTGCTTGGAAGGTGCTTTGATGCTCTTTTTGGGCTGATTTTCACCTGTTTTTTTTTTTTTCTTTTTAGTTCCAAGATTTTCTTTCTTTCTAAGAAAACTGCCATAATTTTTTGTAAGGCCAAAATTATCTTAGTAAATTGTGGTTATATTAACATCAATAACTGACATAGCTTACACAGTGGATACTATAGACTCTCAATGATCCAAATTTTCAAGTTTGACCCGTTAGCAGCTATTTTTTGGCTAAAAACCAAACCAAATTTGTTCCACAGGCCCAAGTTTATTTATTTTTCCAACTTTTCTGATAAGGATCTTAACATCAGGCTTTAATTTTTTTTATATATCTTACTTTGGATGATGAATAATATATTGAAAAATTCCAGCTTGTTGTTAAGGCCCTTATCAAAGTTGGAAAGTTGGAAGAAAATAAATAAGCTAATAAGTAGACAGGAGGTGTATGATCTTTTCAGTCAAACTTGTGTAAACAAGTAAATCCAGCCTAAATATATTGTACTGTATTTACTTGGTGAGCACCAACCCAAGTTTGGCACAAGGCCATTTTTACGTGCTCTTACCCGAGCTTTTTACATTCGGTGTTACTCTTCACCTAGATGAGCTTCTCTACCGAGTTAACGAGCCCCATATGCCCAAGGCTGCTAAAGTGATAGTTTTGGTTTTGACTGGGATTTGAACTTGCGTAATACGATCTCAGAGTCTGAGCTTCTACCAATGCTCCTCCGTCCCTGCCTAAATATATATATTTACACATTCAGACACATTTCATGAAAAAGATTTTGAATTTTTCTTTTTAATATTTTTAATTTCAATTTTTTCTTTCAAGAATTTTAGTTGTAGGGTCAGGGATCTTAATATAATCTCCTTTTCCTCTTCCAAAGGTTTTTGCTCATATATATATATATATATATATATATATATATATATATATATTAGGGGGAAGAGAGAGGGGGGAATATCTGAAATTTATATTTATAGGTCATATGAAACCACACTAAATTGACATATGCTTAGCCACTGTCTCAAGTGGACATCCCAGAAGATGGTATTGACCATGACTGAGTCAAGATATTAACCAACCTATGCTCTAACACTTATTGTTGTGTCTGTTTTAAAGGGATTGATACTCACAAATTAGGAATAAATTGTCCACAATAGTGTAATATACATTTTTAGCGGTGGAGTTAAACTCTCACTTTCAGATAATGCTCACTGAGAACTATAGTAATTCAACTCCCTTATCTGTTTCTACCAAAGAACCAATTGTTCCTTTATGTCTTAAGATTTGGTGAAGCTTATAATGGAATAAAAGTTTATTCATAAAGTATAACTGTGACACTCTTCAAACTGTCTGAATGAAAATGGAATATTCCAACTGCTAAAAAAACAATTTTTCTGAGTGTTGTAATTGTGAGTTTGAATCTCATCCTAGTGTCGCCAGTTGTTGTGGTCGAGTGTGGTGTTGTATACAGTGTAGTTGTTAAATATAAGAAACAAGATGACAGTATTAAGGGTAAAAAACATAAATAGTGGCATATGGCCCGGCAGCATAGTGGCTCCTGGCAGCTATACTGAAATCTTTCTCTCTCTGGGTGACGAGAAAGATCACATTTATAGTGGTTGGAAGAGTTCATTCTGAGGTGTGTTTTACCCCACAACACTGAGATAGTTTACTTGGAAGTTAATTTTTGAAGTATAACTGTGATTCACAAAATAATTTTATGTTTTCAAAATTTCTATATTGTCAAATAATGTTATTTTTGGTTTCTCCATTGCAGAATTGTTTCAAAAGCTCTTCAGACAAGACTTGCTTGTTGCCAGTCTCTTTCGCAACTTTCTGCTGGCAGAAAGAATCATGCGATCGTATAACTGTACCCCTGTATCAAGTCCCCCTCTTCCTCCAACCTATCAACATAGGATGTGGTAGGTCTATTTTATACTTTTATTTTCAAATCAGTTAATCTCTTTTTGAATAGTCCTACGGTTTGCTCGCCTAATTATTAGCTCAATCTTTGCCATTTCTTCTAAGGGTTTGTTTAAGATTGAACTTGATTTAAATATTTTTTCCATGTTCAGGACTCTTTTTAATAGCAATATTTTGAATAAAGCCATTAAATAAAAATTATTTCTCTTAAATTTACAAAGCAAGAATCATTTCTTTGTCATTCTCACTTTTAATTTAAAACAACTTTTTTTTAAGGGCGGCCTGGGATTTTGCACTTGATATGTGTTTACGACAACTCCCTATTGTAGCAGTAGTTGACAGTGATAGCACAATGTTTGACCACAGCACATTTTTTGCCCAGCAGCTGACTGCATTCCAAGTTTGGCTTACTTATGGCTCTGAGATAAGAAGCCCACCTGAACAGTTACCAATTGTTTTACAGGTAAGCATTGAGAGAGCTGATTTTTGATAATAGCTGATCCCTTTTCTGTTGGGTATGCGACATCATGGGGTAGAACAAAGTAGTAGAGAAGGGTAGCACAAGGAACGTCGCTTTGTTGGAAATTTGGCACGAGTTGAAAAATGTAGTTTTTTTATTATATTGTTTAAGGTCTATCTGTGTTAGAGTTAGTCTATGTATATTAAAACTGTTATATATTTTTCTGGGGGGGGGACAAGGTGTACATTTTAAAAATTTGAGAAAGAATGTAAGGAATAGTTTTTTGGTATTTACAAACTTTCTTGTGTTGCAACTAGATCTCTGGTCATTTAATTTAGGGTGATTTGCTGATGGCAGTGTTAGTGTAGGGAAGTCTTTGGATTCCTCTGAATAAATCTTAATTTCTTGTGTTGCTTTTTCAGCGCTGTCCCTTGTTTCCTTCTGTGAGTCGTTGATTTTTTTTCTCCATCTCTGCGTTTTTCCTCCATTGGACTGGAATTCAATATGGAGACTAAGATTTTAGGTTAACTATCTTTATTGCTTCTTGTTGATTCCAACTAACTGTCCACTTGCCCTTGTTTTTATGATGCTGGTTACATCATCCCTAAAACAAGCCGAGAGGTTCTACAAAGTCCTGGGCCCTGACGAAATGGCTCACAACCCTAACAACATTATATATATAATAAAATAATCTAATTAAATTAATTCAATGTTGCTGCTGCTGTCATTGAATAAAAGCTGCCACCCTGAATGAAGATCCATAGTTAAACACAATGCAAGCTGGACTGAAGCCTAGAAAGTCACAGTCCAAGGAAAATATATTCATAGACACAAGGAACCTGGGTTAGCAAACTAAGAAAGAAAAGATTCCAATATATTTTGTATGGCCATGTGCGTCCCCTGATTAAGTGAAGATTGCCGCTCTAACAATGTTTGTGGCAGGACCACATGGCTATGCAACACATTAAGTAATAGTAGTAAACCTTTTTTTATACACACACATTTATTTATTAACAAATCTAGCTTGTATTTCCCAAGGATTCATTTTAATTTAATGCTATAATAAAAAAGTTAATACAATTTTTGATAAAATAATTTCTTTTATCATAGTTTGGCCCTTTTATCAAAGTTTGGCTTGATCTAGGTCGACTTTATTAAGTTGTGAAACTCCTTTTTCTAATAGCTTTTCTGCATAATCATGTTTCAGTCCCAAGTAGGATAGTTGAGATAAGCATTAAATAAAAGTGTAATTTTTTTTTTCTGCGTGTGTGTGTGTGTGTGTGTGTGTGTGTGTGTGTGTGTGTTGTATTTTTTTTTTTATTCTAATTTTCCTTTTTTTACCACTGGTTTTGTAGAACATAATTTTTTTTTTTTTTGTGAGTTAGATATACACCTTTTTTTTTGTTATTTTTTTCTACTGCAGATCTTTAGAATTTTAAATGCTTTTTTTTTTTATTTGAGTTGCTTTAATTTTTTTTTGTTATTTTAGAAAATATTACATTTTTCTTTTTGGCTATTTCATTTTTTTTATCCTATTCTTTTCTTTGTGAGTCATTCTTTTTTTTTCTATTATTCCAGGTTTTACTCAGTCAAGTTCATCGTGTAAGGGCACTTGAACTTTTAGGCAGATTTTTGGATTTGGGTCCCTGGGCTGTTAGTTTGGTAAGTTGATTGTTTGAGATATAAATGATTATCAAGCTCTTTTTAATATCTTTAGTCAATATAAACATTTGAATTGTTGATAAAAGCCTACAGAAGTTAAAAAGGCTGTTACGTTTTTATTGATTAGTTATATTGTAAGGTTGTACCTCCATCTTTGGACTGGAATTTGTGTCTTCATGAGGCCTTTTTAACTTGTTATTCTTTAACAAACAAAAAAAGAAAAATGCCTTATACAGTGTTTTTAACTTTTTTTCTTTTATTACTAAAATGAATGATGCTACAGAAGAACAACATTTTATCATATGTGAAGTATTGTTTGCTAGTTTGCTAAGTTTTTTATATGGCAAATCAACCTTTTTGGTCATTTAATGCCAACAACAATAATTTTTTATAAATGTTTTTCCTCTTGATTTGGTTTTGTCTTTTTATGGCTTATCAACTTTTTCACTCATTAATTGACAACAACAATAAAACTTCTATTGTCCACAGAGTTTTTATTAATAAATACTGGTTCACTATTTAATCCATAGCTGGATGAAATTCAGGGATTCATACTTTTCCTGATGGTATTAGTCCAAATCTGAACTTAAATGGAAGAATTCTGATTTGAACTTGTGTCAACAATTCCTGAGTCCGAATGCTAATTGACTGTACCAAATAGACTTACTCTATTTAAACAATTAAATCTAGCTTTTAAACTAAAATATGATTCTATCCTTCAAAATAAGGAATTAATTAATGGAAGAATTAAAAAAAAAATAGGAGGCATTACTTTTGGAATAACCCTCGTATTTTGTAACTTTTAACAAAATTCTAACCTCTGAAATTTAAAACTTCAATTACCATTGCATTTCTGTTCTAAATTTCTGAACAAAAAATTGTACTCTAAAACTATCAAGTATGAATTTGTACTATTTGTTTAATTTTTGTTGATTTATTTTTCAGGCATTGTCTGTCGGCATTTTTCCCTATGTTTTAAAATTGTTGCAGAGCTCTGCACGTGACCTCCGACCTTTGCTTGTATTTATTTGGTCAAAGATTTTAGCTGTTGATAGTGTAAGTATAGCAATAAAAAAAAAAAAAGATTTTTATGGCCATAAATCAGGGGTCTCCAACAAGGGTGATTGCATTCCCTGGAGTGCCAGAAGTTTGTTTTGATAATTGATCTAGTTATTACTTACTAATTCTTAAAATTTGGTCACTTTTAAGTTATTTGCCATAATTTTCAAATGTTAATCAAAGATATCCTTTCCTGTTCATATTTTTAATTTTTTTATAAAATGAAAATGAAAATTAAAATCCCTTTCTAAGAGTATGAAAGCTAGTTTTTGGTTTTACTTTTTTGTATAGATTTAAAGTAAAATTTTAAAAATAAATTTTGTATTGTGTTGATTAAAAAAAAATGATTCCCTAATTGAAAACTCTTGCATATTTTTTGATTACTATTATGCTTGTATTCCACCTTTTTAGAACTTAGCATGTTCCTCATGTATAGTGTGTGATATTTGTATCTTGTTAAATTTTTTTAAAAAGAAATTGGCTCGTCTTTGTTTTGTAAAACAAAAAATAATCATCATTCCCTAATTGAAAACTAGGATATTTCCATAAGACTTAGCATGGATTCCATTTTGTTTTTCATTTCTAATATTCAATGGTTTTTTTTTTTACCAAACAAAGAAAGCACACTTTCCGTTTAAAAACTAAAGACATTATTTTTGACAGCAAAAAAAAAAAAACATCAGATTGCAGTTTTGATTCTGACCATGAACAGAAAACCTGAAAAAGGCCAAAGGATAACTTGGCTAAAACTTATGTAAATTTAACAAATGCAAAGATGAGGACTATAGTCTTTATGATAAATATACAAAATTGTTCTTTGTTTATTTGGTAAATGTTTATTTTTGGGCCCGTTTTTGCTGATTTGCCGGTGATAGCGTCTAATAATGTCCTCTCGAAAAATTGCAGTGCGCTCACTGCGGCTATGCCAGTCGAGAAAAGAAAAGATCAAATTTAAAAACAAAGCGAAATAACCCTAAACCCTAACCCTAGCCAATCAAATTGCTGTCTTACAATCGGTGCAAAGTCCCCAAGCATAAAAAATTTCTTTATTTGCTTGTTCTGCAAAAGCGCCAGTTTTTGTTAAATTTATCATTTTTCGACCCGGTGCAATTTTTCCAAAGGACAACATTTGACATTACAGGCAAATCAGCAAAAACGGGCCCAAAAATAAACAAATTTAGTTTTATTATGAATTTTTTATAAAAACATAATATCAATGTTTTTTTTTCTTTTTTAGTCTTGTCAGACTGATTTAGTAAAAGACAATGGTCACAAATATTTTCTATCAGTATTAAGTGACCAAAATATGACTGTAAGTAAAATTTGCACTTATTTCTTTCTAGAATTCATTTCTATTTTATAAAAAGATGAGAAATAACATCCCATTTTTATCTACTGGATGCATGACGTAATGGGTATAAGTGTGGGTTTATATAAGATCTAAAAGTCATTCATCTGGTGATTGCAGGTTTAACACTTACTGGAGGCAGAAATTCATAAGAATATACAGTTTACAACTCATACAATTTAATCTAATTAATGAATTAATTTGATTGATGTTTTTGCCATTGAATCGTTTTGCATAATTGGTCAATTATCCATTGTACATTTTTACAGGGGTCATATTTGTCGTTGGCTAACTTGGACTTCCCCTTTTGGCAAATTAGACCTTTTTGTCAGAGAACAATTTGACCTGAAACTCAACATACGTTATTAGTCATTGGCTCATGGATGAAATTTTTATATTAATTATTTTAAATATATTAAATATCTATATTAAGTTGAATAATGTCACTCTACTATTTAATGTTATGAATTTAGGCATGTATTTATATTATTTCAGTGAATTTACAGTAAAGTTTGATGTTTAAATGGTTTCATGTTGTATTAAAAGAATGTATTCTTTGTAATTAGTCAATTTTCTCACATGATTGGGGAACAGACAGGGGTTTCTTAAATCCTGTGAGTGTCAGATGCCTGAATTTTTAATTCAAATTATTTTCTGTTATTTTTTAATTATTTTTTGTTTTTAGTCAGAGCATCGTACCATGGCAGCTTTTATCTTGGCTATGATTGTGAATAATTACCCCCAGGGACAGGTAGGTTTTAACTCATACTTAATTGGAATCGATGAATCTTTTTGTGAATATTGTTAACTTCTAATTTAAAAAGAATTGTTTGCTATTAGATTTTTATCACAAGTTTTTCATCAATTGTAATGTTTACCTTTAGTTTTCATTCATTCAAAGAAATTATCTTTGAAAGTAGTTCCTTTTCATGATAATGCTACTTGCTATATTTATTTACTATACACTGTCACTTTTCTGCATATGTTAATCATAAATATATTTATTTTTAACTTTTTAGAAAGCAGCTTTTCAGGGTAATGTGATCTCAATCTGTCTTGAGCAGTTAAATGATTCTAATCCACATCTCAGACAATGGCTTGCACTTTGTTTAGGGAAAGTGAGTATCTCTTATATAGTAATGACTAATGTGTATTTTTTTAGTTATTTATTTGTATGTATTGTATCATGCTCTGAAGATTAATAGTGAAAATGCTTAGCCTGCACAGAGAATTGAACTCCAGACTTCCAGATTGCCTTCATTATTTTAATGTTAGAAATCTGATGCTGTACCAAATGAGTTATAAAGGCTGGACTTATACAATAGAATTTTTTATCATAATTATAATTCCCTCAAACAAATTGCCAAAAATATTTTAATAAATTTGGGAATACCTAGACGACCATTACATCTTTATTAGGATTTGTCAGTAAGATATACCCTCTTTAAGAACCAACCTGTAATTATGGAGGTTCAATTCTTAATGATGGTCTAAAAATGAAATGACCATTTAAGTACTCCCAAATTTATCAGCATTTTTGGCAGAATTTTTTTCATTCACTTAAGTTTGAACAGATATCTCTTTTCTACTTATTTTTTTTCTTTATTTCTGATAAGAGTCTTAACATAATACAATTTACTTGGGTTATAGACAATATTTAAAAATATTCAAGCCTGATATCAAGACTCATATCAGAAAATTGAAAAAAAAAAAGGTAATTGTTAATGAAACCTGTGTGAAGATATATTAATCTTTTAGAAAAAAATGTTGCTTATATTTATATATAAAGTGCACACTATCAGTGATAAAGTTTGGGTAGTTGATATGCTAATTCACAGTCAAAGGGCTTTCACTTGGGCAGTGTCCATCACATTTAACTGGCCAGTCTGATGAGCATCTTGCACTAAAAAAATTCCTTTTAAAACAAGCTATTTCTGGCAAATCTGTTCTGTAACATTTATATTATACATAGGTTAAACCTTATCACAGAAATTTTGAATATTATCATTATTTTTGTATATTGTCATTCCAAAATCTTAAGTTGTTTTTAAATCCTTAAATTATAGGTTTGGATGAATTATGAGACTGCTCGTTGGTGTGGCGTACGTGATCTGGCTCATGAGAAACTCAGCAACCTACTGACTGATTCTGTACCTGAGGTTAGTTTCAAAGTTCTGACTCTTCTTTCTTGAAACAGTTTTTATTTCACTGAATTTTATCTTTATTTGTAAAACAAGTGAACCTATTGCAACAGAATGAATGCAGGCTATCTGTGTAGTTAACTTATTTTATGTAACATTTTTTCAAAAATCATCTCAGTACATCATTGTACATTCACCATAACCTTACATAAATATTATAAGTACACTAGCAAAGATATTAGGGATTTCCATGGACGATCCTTAATGATCTGTTACATTGTTTTTGGTAGGGTTATTTTGGAAGGTCAGACTTCATAGAGTGCAATGAATTTTGGCTTATGTTAGGGACCACTATACTGTCAAATGTCATCAAGATTGGTTGAGGGCATGGGGTTGGAAATCTGATTTAAATTCACAAAAGTTGGCCAATACCATGCTAGTGGACCCTGAGATTGTTCGAAACCCTTACTTGGGCCAGCACCATTCCTAGGACTGTAGAAGAGTTGCAAAGACACAGAAACACATACACACATGGACACTACTACTTTATATATATATATATTCTAGAAATGACCTTGTTACAACCAGATGAATGCAAGCTATCTGTGTAACAAAAAAAAATAGTTTATGGTGTATTCTTGCAAAAAAAAAAAAACTAAAAAAAAAACCAAGCGCTATGTAGAAAATTGATTATTAGTACAAATTACAATATCAGTTTGTGTGGAGTATTGTTTGTGACAAAAATGGTTCAAGTTGGGAATTTAGAAAAGCAAAAACTTATTCGAATAGAAAAAACAATAATGCATCTAAATTGCACTCTCCATTTCAGATGGGTAGAATAATCAAATATGCCATCAAAAGACAAAACCAAACCAAAAATAAGGATATAAAATTATTGTTTTTGGCATTAAATGACTAAAAAGGTTAATATCCTAACAAAAGAAAAAAAAAGCACTATGCTAAACACCTATTCAGTATAATTTCATTATGTTACAGGTTCGTGCCGCTGCTGTGTACGCACTGGGAACCTACATCAGTAGCTGTTCGTCAGAGCGTAGTGACCACGCCAGCAACATAGACTTAGGTATTGGGATGAGTCTGACTCATATTGTAAATGATGGTAGTCCTCTCGTGCGTCAGGTAAGTCTCTATTTGGTCTTATAAAAGTTTAATCCTGTTTAGAATTATAGTGCATAACAACTTTTTAAATACGCCATATACTAGTTCAAAAATGAAATTATCAGTGTTTAAATTATAATACATTTCAGTGTATAAGTCAAGCAAATGATAAGGCCACTCCCAAAATCTGTGTAAATCTTTATGATTTGAGTTAAAACTTAAATTTGCTTTTGTTGCATTATTTTTGGTCTACTAAGTATGAGGTATGGGTGTGGAGATTGGACCATTCCATTAAATATGGAGGATAAATTTAACCTGACCAATCACACAGCAGAAAAGAGCTGATTCCTGTATTTTAGGAACATTGACTCAACTGATTTTCTCACTTCACTACAATTGCAGACAAAATACTTGACTAGTAAATTTACTGCTACTTTTACTGGATTTACTTACTACCACCACCACTACGACCACTGTTGCTGCTATTTCTGATTTTGGATAAATTACCACTACAATTGATTCATTTTCTGTGGTTAAGCTTTTTTACTAAAGGGAATGATACAGGAACCAAGAGTTTTGTTGTTTGTGTTATGTCAGATGGTCATCAATTTATTTGGTTGATTTTTTTTTTTTTTTTTTTTTTTGAGGTGGTGAGGAAGTGGTAAAAGGCTTACTAATGCATAAACATGGTAGTTATTTTAATTAATGCTATAATTAATGCACTTGTAATTATTTTATACATTTTAATAAAATCTACTATTTAATTAATACAATGTAAGCATCTTTTATATTAACAAGTTTGAAAAATGGCAGAGATATTTAGATTCATTCATATGGACAGATTAATGAACAATGTTTAAATTTTAACTTTAACTTTCTTCTTCTTTTAAAAGGAATTGGCTGTTGCTCTGGGTGGTCTTGTTCAGCAGTTTGAGTCTCCTTTTGTAGCTGTAGCATCTCAAATGTTGGAGGAAGAACGTTTGAGAGAAAAAAACGCCCCTATGATTGCTGCTGTTACTGCTGGTGGGTGGAATGTTGTAACATCAATATGTGCAGGTAGGAGGCAAATTAATAAAGTATATAGTGAGAAAACAGTTTTCCTTACTAAAACTTCTAACCCTAAAATTTTACTCCCTTTTTTTTTTCTTTCTTGCATTCCAGATTCAAATTTCTTATTTCACTTTGTTTCATTTCTTTCCTATTTCTCTCTGTGTCAAAAAAAAGTTAATATTTTCTTGATTAATAGATTAATTGTACTGGATTTTAAATGAAAATCCTTTCCATTGGTTTAGAAAAAATTAATTTCTTGTTAATTGTACATGGTTTTGAATAAAATATTTTACAATGAAAAACGGTTTAATATTTTCTATTTTTTTAGAGAATAAATTATTTTAAACAAAAATTACAAATTAACTTGTTTTTAGCAAAATGGTATTTTGAAACCCAAGGCAAAGATATCTTGTCAACAATTGATTTTTCAAATAGCACCAAAAGACAATTTTTTGCTTTTTCTTAATCAACAATAATAATACTATACATGATTATATATAAAAAAATCAGCTATAAACTGAACATTTTATCAGAATTGTGCTGGTTTTTAAAGAGTTAATATTAAAAAAAAAATTGTACATGACAAAATATGTATTTCAAGGAAAACAATTTCAAGTTTTAGATGAAAAGAATTGGTTTAGAGATGTTTTGGTTATTAACAATGAATGTATAAATTTGGTTACAATCTGGAAAAATTCAATAAAAAGGTTCAATTGTAACAGTTTCTATTTTCTTATTATAAACAAATAATTTGAATAACAAAATTAAATTTTATGATATCATCGTTTACAATAATCATGAAAAACCAGTAATCTGATATTTAGCCTTTTAAAGTTTTGATCAGTGTTAGTTGTCGATAAATGGTCAAGGGTAATACTTTTGATAAGCTTTTTTTTTAACTGCACTGTTTACGATAACATTTTTTTCCCATCCTAGTTTTTTTTTCTATATTATTCTTTTTAATTTAACCTATTTTCCTCCTCCTCCTACTACTATTAACTGAGTTTTTACTCTGCCAACACTTGTTGGTGATTCCTGAAAGCAAAGTGACAACAAGTTTCCAACGTTTCTAGATAGCTTGCAGTCAGTAACTGCAAGCTTTCCTCCCCAGTTTGTTGTGTATGTCTTGTTTAAGTGTGCAATTTTCCTCTTTCCTTTTTCCCTCTTTTTTTTTACTTTCCTTTTGAATTTAGTTTCCTTTTCTTTTTTAATTATTTTTATTTTCTCCCTTTCCTTCTTTTTCTTTGCTATTTGTATTTGAAGATAAATGTGTGTCTTTAATTCATTGAATCAGGTTTTGTGAAATGAGTTTCATAGTTTATTTATTTATTAAGTATTGTATTGTCCTTCGTTTAGTGGTGGCTGCTGTGACCAGTTTGTTTGTTGTTTCTTCTGTTATAATTACGATTTACTTGCTTTTTCGAAATAATTGAGATTAGGCTTGATAATTTGAATGTTTATTATGCTAAAGGATTAAGATCTTATTCTCTAGACAACTGACTGTATAATGTTATAGTCTGCATAATAAATACATATATTTTACTTGTTTTTAAAAAGCAACGAAATGCAGTATTAACTAATTTATCTCAATCTGTTGATTTATTAGTAGCCCTGTCTCCTCCACCTATCTTTTGAAAAATTTTTGATAACTTTACATTTATTAAAATGTAAGTCAATCATTCATCATCATTATAATATAAGTATAGATCGTGTTGTCACTGGAAAAAAATCACTTTTAACAACCTGTAAAAGCAGTGGGCATAATATTTTGAAAAAATTATGTAGAAAATAATAAGAAAATTTTCTATTAAGCAAACTTAATTTGATTTTAATTTGTCATTTCAATCTTAATCCTCCTTCTAAATGTAGGTTGCAAAAAGAAAAATCTAGAGTTATATATATCTTTAGACCCACAAACTATTACTGTTATTAGAATAGTTTAGAGTTATCTAACTTTTAATTTTACTAGTAAAAATAGTTTTTTGCTAATGTATTTTTGTGATTCAGGTGTGAGCAGTCAAAGTATTTTATTTGTCATTAGTGTTCTGGTGGAGACTAAATGTTTTACTAAATAAACAAAGTGAGGAATAAAAATGTGAATAAATGATTTCTTTATTCTTTAACATCTCTAACTGGTGGAAAAGTTTGAATCCTTATGTAATCAAGAAAACCTAAAATATTAGCATAAGCAAAGTATCAAAAAGCATCTAGGAAATCATCTATCTATCTTTTTTATAATGTAATATTTTTATTCTTCATCAACTTTCTGCCCCTCTCCTGTCACCTTTCTTTCACTATCTACTTGTTTTTTTAAGGTAATATTTTTCTTCCACTTTTCTCTCCATCTCTCCCCTCTTTATTTATTTATTATCTATTGAGGATACTCTACTCAAGCAATGGTGATTTTTATTTTCTATGTAAAATACATTTCTTAAAAGCAAGTGGTAAGTTATTGATTCCTGGTCACACTGCTACTGTCGTTGTTGCCATCTTCTGATCCTTGTTATTTTCTCTTTGTCATTGTTTCATCTCTTTTTTTTTTCCTACTCAGGTAAGTTAATTAGCATCTATAACATTTCTTTCCATCATCAAGCTTATATGGAAATAGCTCATTTACTTTTTCTTCTTTTGATAATTTTGTCTTTTCTTTGCTGCAGGTTTATTTAGAGCTTTTTTTTTTTTTTTTTCACCCGTTCTACTTTTCTTTGATTTATTTTGCAATTACGCCACAGGCTTCTGTCAGCTGCAAATTCTTTCTTTCTAAATTCCTGAACTAAAAATGCAAGCTTTATTTCTTATGTTACTCATTTATGCACATACTTAAATTTCTGGTGATTTTATATATATATAATGAATTATATAATATATAATGAATATATATATATATATATATATATATATATAATGAATT
>JAUZSX010000016.1:382031-401633 GCA_034780655.1 Idiosepius hallami | reverse complement strand
ACAGTAATAAAGCATTTTTATCTGATATTCCTACTCCTTTTCTGTTTTTTGTTACTAGTTTAACTCCAGTATTATTGCTTTGAATTCTATTCACGGTAGCAGTTCTCTGTGGGTTTTGCAGTGCACAACAACTTTATGCAATTTGAACACTGCTTACCTTTTTGGTTGACAAGTATGTCAAGCTAGGATTCTGAGCATTTGCTCTTGGACAAAGATTTCAGACAATTTTCTTACAATGACACCTGGTGTCTGTTTTTATGCCAATTGCTCATATTGGTCTTTGTTAATCAACATAGGCCACTCTCTGACTGAAAAAAGCTTTCATTTCTAAAACAGTGACTGCGGTAAAGTTCTTCTAGTGTCATAATAGTCATTTGGGTTTTGCTGCTTTTACTTGTACTTTACTTGTACTGACTGGCAATTCATCTCAGTCACCAATAATTTCCAAAAATATCATCCAAGAATAGAGGAAAAACTTTGGATAATTACAGAAAAAAAAACCTTACCCAGTACACTCTGAATACTCTGCAAAACATTTGCTGAAACTAGTTTGTAAAAGGGTCACTGATTATTCAGACAGTTGCATGAAGATTTGTTTATAAACAATGCCATGAGTACCAGAAAAATAGTAACTGGCGATATTGGGCTTAGGGAAAGTACAGGATTAGTGGTATCTTTAGGTTGAAAATTGATCAGTTTTTTCCTTAGATTCTTGCTTCTGGTATTAAAAAGAAAAAAAAAATTAAAATTAAGGTTTTTCTATTTTTAAGATTATTATTCCCCCCTTCTGAAAATTAAGTAAATATATGGCTGACTGGTGAAGAACAGGATGTTAGATATATTTACTAGGTTGAACACAATCCCAAGTTAGGTACAGGAACATTTTTATGTACTCCTTATACCCTGAGGCTTTAGTGTTACCTTTTACCTTACTCTACCTGAGTTTTTTGAAAGCACCTGATTTTCAGAATCAGTGTTATTTTTACACCTATCTTCTGTCAAATTAACAAGTCTCCTCTGCTCGAGTGTAATGGTTTTGACTTGGATTTGAACTCTTATACTATGACTCCAGAGTCCAAGCTTTTACCAATGCTCCATTCTTGCTGTCCAAGAATTGGATGTTGGAATTGTCATAAAAAAAGTTAAAATGCTAATTTGTTTGTTCTATTTCATTGGAAAGTTAATTTTTAGTTATTCTCTATGACAATCTTCTATTTGTCTGACAATTTTTTTATTAAAAAGTTAAAAGTTCATATAACATTAAACAAAGCAAATCCAACACTACTTAATTTTAATTTAATGTAGCATTAGTCTTTTGTGCATCTTTCTCCTGTATATATGTACTTTTTTTGGTAGCAAGCTGCAATAATTTGCTATTCTCTTAATTTTTTTTCTAATTATCAGCAATTATTTTAATGCTAAAGTAGATTTGGTAGAGATAAGATTCTGGTACTCTATTGGACACAACTCAAATACCTAATTACTAAAATATTTGCATGAAGATGGCTGATGATTGCTCTGTATATAAAAATACCTTGGTGACTAAATATATAATATCATATTTACTTGGTCGAGAACCAATCCATGTTAGACACAAGGCTATTTTTATGTGCCCTGTATACCTAAATGAGTTGCTCTCCCAAGTATGAGTCTCATCTGCCCAAAATATATGGTATGTGTGTTTGCATATATATATATATATATATGTGTGTATGTATACATTTGTATTTGTTTTTTTTCTTCTATTTTATGTAATTATCGTATATTCTTTAATTCCCTAATATACAATAATCAAATAAAAAGTCAGTATCTTTTGAGCTAAAAATTAATTTGAATTAGATGCAATTCAAATCAGGTTCAATTTTTAATGTGTCAGTTTCTTTTTTTTGTGCTTAAATCTTTGTGATGATATTTTTTATTTTTTCCTTTAACTCTGAAAACTTTTTGTTTTCCATATTTTTTTAGAAAAGAAGCTACTGCTGAAATTGCAGAAAAAAGAAAAGAAGAAGGCAATTTATTTTTTAAGACTGCTGCCTATCCAGAGGCTTTACAGTGTTATGGAGATGCAATACGTAATTATAACTTTTAATTTGGATTTAAAAAATTGATTAACGAATGTTTGTCTGTGAGTGCCATTTGAATGAATTTGAATGTCAATTTAGAATATGAAAAGTTTCATGAATACAAACCCTCGTATGAAATCATTAATTTTTATGTGTCATTCATAAATATGAGTTGTTCAAAGTGACACTATAAAACTAAATTTTGGTGTATTTTTAAATTTTTTTAATAGAATTATAATTGATACAGTTTTAACTATTTTTAAAACTTCTGTTCATGGTGGATAATGACTTAGAATTCTAAATCTAACAAAAATGGAAAGATTCATCTTGGCCATTAAAAAATGTGAAAAGTCCCTAAAGCACCAAAATATTCTTAATATTTGATACTGCTTTAAAAAGAAAATGAAACAAAAATAATGGATTGAAAGTTTTGCTTCTTTCCTAACAAAAGAAAATGTTGATTTTGGAAAAAAAAAATAGGAAAAGTCTTAAGTTGAAAGAAATTAGCCTGCCTGCCTCCTCCTCCATCTCTTTAAATACAGATTCATTGCCATGCAGTTTTTTAAAGCAATATTTAATGAGTGAAACCTCTGGAGTAATAGCAACAACATGCCTTTGAAATTGTGTTAATATCTTTGGAAGAGTTATTATTACCCTTATCTTCCCTTTATGAAATATAGTCCATTTCACTATTAACCAAATATTTTGGAAATTAATAGCCATAAAGGTGGATTTACTGTTAAATATAAAGAATAAAACTAAGCAAATCCCAATTCAATAAACAGAATTTTGAAAAAATATTTGTTATTAATAATTATAAACTATAATCTTTTAACCTTTTTATAATTACATAAGTATGTCATTCAAGTGTAGTTCTTTACTTGACTCAAAGTTAAGAATTGTTCTTTCTTTTTGTAAGTCTGAACTTGTCTAGTATTTTTCTCAATTCATTATCTTAGCATTCTTTCATCAGTATTCATTTTTTTAAGGGGGTGACATAGAAATTAGTTTTCAATCTATTTTAAAAGCCTATTAAAAATATAATTATTTGAACTTAAAAAAAGCAATCCAATAGCCCTAATGATCTTTCTTGTTCATCTTGATAAAGTTTCTCTATCTTTCTCTTGTTTTGAAGTTAAACGGTAGGACTGAGATTCAAACTCGTGTATTACAATTCTGAAATCTGACTACCTATCTATTGTCCCAAGTTGACCTCCCCATTCTTAAAAAAAAAAACAAATATATACAACAATATGGTCGAAATGTTCCTCTAAAACATAAGTGTCATTTAACTTCCATCCACCATAAAACTAATGTTTTGGTGTAAAATTACTCATAAAGTGTCCATAGATTCTTAAATAACACTTTAATTATTTTAAATATTCATTTTGATTATACCTGTTTTTCAAATAGAATTATGATAAATATAGAGACTTGAAAGTTAATATTTTGCGTAACTGATCCAAATAATTATTTCTAATGATTTAAGATCCCCAAAGATGTTTTAAAAGTGAAACATTTTGAGAAATATTTTTTAATTTATTTATATTTTACCATAAATATACATAAAATTTATTTAGGTTTTATATTTGAACATTGCTGTTATGCTAATCATAGACAGTTAGCTCATTTGATTTAATGCTTTTTTTTCTCTCTTTAATTCTAATCCCAAACATTTCATTTTTCCTTAGTTCTCTCTTGATGTATAATCAAATTTGACAGTTAAAAAGTGAAATCATATAAGGGGGAACCTTGTGGTTTTTAAAATAAGTTTTTGGTTTGAAAATGCATTTTAGTTTTTGAAAAGGGGTCTGTAGCCTAAAGGTAATATATATGTATCTCTTTAAAAAATAATACATAATTTGAATCCATTTCTATCTATTTATTACATTAATTCACTCATCCATTAATATCTATGCATCTACTTGTAATTTGTTTCTAAAATTATTTTTAGTTTAATGTAAGATTTAAAATTTATTTGTAATTTCCTGTATTTTCTTTTTTTATTTGTTTGCATTTATAAAAGTTTTAACTTTAAATAGCTACAAATTTATTCATTCATTCATTCATTCTTTCTTTCTTTTAAATCTAAAATAAGTAGTTTATTTGTATAGATGTTGATTTTTTTTCTTCATTTTTGACTCCAAAGGAATGTGTCCAACCCATGCTCCATATTATGGCAACCGTTCTGCTACATACATTATGATGTCCAAGTATTCAGAAGCACTTGCAGATGCCAGGGCAGCAGTTTCTATAGATGACACTTTTATCAAGGTTTGTTCACTGACTGACTACTGCTTTCAGATTTTCACTTTTTCCCATCTGGATTACAGTTTACCTCATTGTTAATATACCTTTATTTGATTATTTGTTAGATTACAATTTATATCCTAGATCCAATTGAATTCTCTTCCTTTTTTTTCATTCAAGAAAAAATCCTAATTTATAGATCTCTTTACAAAAATAACAATTAAATGAACTTGGAGTTTTATAGGTGCCTCAAGAATTAGCTTTACTTAAAGAATAAGTGTCAAGATAAATTATTGGATAAGTTATGATTTTAATCTAAATTAATGTTTTTTTCTTCTTCTTAAAGGGACATTTAAGAGAAGCCAAATGTCATATGATGCTTGGTGAATCTAATGCAGCCATTCGCAGCTATGAGACTGTTTTGCAGTTAGACCCTTCGAATTTAACAGCATTAAAAGAGGTTATTTTCATTTTTTGGTTTCTTTCTATTATTTTTCATATTTTATCTCTCTCTCTTTCTTTTCTCTCTCTAATTACAATCTAAAATGTTTGATCATTTTTAACAATTAACATAACTGCTTTTTTTCTTTTTTTTTTCGATATACTTTTCTGTAAATAATTTGGGGGTGTTTAAAAAAAGTTAAACATGTTAGGATTCCTGAAAACGATTATCCTTCATTTGCCTGTCACACATTTTTAGTATGACCACGGCATATCTTCTTGTGGAAGACTAGGCTAATGCATGCAGCGCAGGACCTTGCACATTGTTGGCAGAGAAACTAAAACCAGTTAACTCAGTCACAGCCAAATGCAGGTCTAAGTGCCCGTTCTTGGCTTAGATCAGCTCATTTTCTCCAAATGTTGTTCAACTATTAGTGTAGCCCTGTCAACATTACATGTGCTCTACCTTTCCAGGATGCGGGAAAATTTTCTTTATATGATAATAGGCATTTAATGCAATCCTTATATAACAGTTTTCCAAGCTGTCTCCTTCACTCTTTCAGTTGGCCATAAAAGACTGCTTTAGGGAGTCTGGTTTTGTCCATGTGAATGACACGATCTGTATTAATGAAGTTGGCGACAGATCAGCAGCACTTCCACGCTAAGCATGTTGGCATGTTTTTTCTACTCAACATTGGTTATCCTGTCTTTTGATTTGAGGTTGAATCATTGTCATTGGTGGAACATCTGCAGCTTTTGCCAAACATAATGGAGAGCCTAACCCCACTGTATATTAAAATACCCGATTTTTTTCTTACCCATTTTTTATAGAAAAAAAGCTATTCTTATTGCAAAATTTTAAAGAAAAAAAATACTTCATTTGTTTTAAGTACAAAAACAACAAAGGATTTTATTTTTATTTTCAGATAAAACTTGCACAACAGATGCAAGAATTTGAAAACATGGCAGAAGGAGATTTTATCAAACAAGATTACAGAAGGGTAAGTCATGATAATAGTGTTATATACATTTTAAAAATTTTCTCATTGATACCCAATCTTTCCTAATGAATAGCTTGTCCTGAGAAATAGTTCCATCACATGTGTCGTTATAGGAAAAGAAAAATTCCCTTTCTCTTTATCTGTTTTTATTTGCAATTTTTTATTCAAAATTTTTTTAAGATACTAAAAAGTTATTTTTTATCTTTTCATTCTTATTTTGAGTCCAAGTTATGATGAAAATGTACCTAGTTACAGTAGGTACCTTTTTAGCTGCATAGGAAAATGTTTCCTTTCTGGATCTTGGTTAATACCAAATTAATGTTATCTTCACAAGCTAAGTGCTCTACTAGAAAGGATCTATGGTCTTTGGAGATGGAAGCTTTATTACAATTAGTAATACTAAAAATGTTATGTTTTTCCATATTTCAATCCAAATATTAAAATTAAAAAATGTCTAAATACAAGAACACCAATTTATTAATTTGTTTTTAAGCACAAACCAGAAGGTGACCAATACCTTGAACCACTCTATATCATTTGTCTGGTAGACCTGGTGCCTGATTTTCAGATTGCTAATAGCTCTTCCATTGGTTTATATAACCTTTGACTTCATCTAGAGTGTACAGCTTCAATCATGACTATACAGAAATTGCTAGTTTTGTTATTTATATACATGATTGTATCACTAGTCTACTCTTACAGATTTTCTTAAGGGTTTAATTCAGTTTTAAAAAAGTCTTGGGGTTCAATAATAAGGTTCTTAAATCGGAGTATTACTTGAAGAAGGCTGTAGGCTAAGGCTCACAAGTTGTGTAACACTTAGATGAAAATAAAAATTTGGAATTATAGTAATCCTATTTCCTCATGAATTGTAAAAAGCAATCCAACTATTAATGATCAGAGAGAAGAATCCAGTCATTTGTCAAAAGTAATCAATGATTTTCTTTGACAAATAAGTTGATTTTCTGCATGAAATGACCATAACCAAACACTATTAAGAAATAAAATGAAAGAATTTATAAAAAGTCACAATTTCAGTCAGTTTTCTTAATCTCATTCTTTAAGTGTTTAACTAAGCTTAAATTTTTTTTAAAACCTTTTGTACAATTTGAACATTTTTCACCTTCTTTAAATTCCTATTTTCCAAATGTCCAAAGGCTGAGGTTCTTAAGAAAGTCATTTCAAAACCCAAACACATTTTTTTTACGATTCATTTTTCCCTTTTTGTTATGACTGACTTGATAGAAATGTCATTTGGAATTCCAGGGTCATTCAAAACCTGATCCCAATGCTTGTTGGTTCTTCTCCAGCCAGATCTCCTAGCTTAGAACAACGATTCCCTCTTCACTTTCCTTACAAAACAAAATGTTTTTAACTTAATCCTAAATGGATGAGAATTGTCAAAAATATCTGACTTTTACATTTTATGGTGAGTCATTGGAATTCAATCTCTCTCTCTCTCTCTCATTCTTTTTGTTTTTTTGGTATTTTTTCATAATTTTTCTCTTATAATGATTCTCGCACTTCTCTTTAACCAAGTAATAATTGGTTTTTGGAATACTTTTTTCTTCCATTATGTGCATTAATGCATTTTGTATTATATATACTGATCCCCAACTGCTGTTAATGCTTTGGTCAAAATAAACTGACCACCTTCATTTTGTGTGCATAATTAAACACATAAATGTTTATTATGAATTAAGAATTTTAAATTATTTGAATTTTATAACCAACTTGTAAGTTGTTTTTCTTATTTCTAATCTTTTGCTTAAAGCAACTTTCATAGAATATTTTTTAACAACAATCTTTAAAAGATTAAGTGTATATTTAATATTTGGTTTTATCAATATAAGAGGCAAGTGTTGATTAGTTTTTGTCTTGATTTATTTGTCTACAAACTAACCTTATATAATTTTCTTTTTTTTAGAACATAATGTTTAATTAAAATATTCTTTTATGCCTGTAAAATTTCATATTATTAGGTTATTATCTAGAAAACTGTATCTAAAATCTTTTTTACTATTAAAGTTTAAACAAACATAACATTCTAGAGACTGTTTTAAGCAAATTTTAATTATTTTAAATCCTAATTTGAAAAAAATTGACAATTTTCCAAATGTCCATAACTTGTCTTTAGCCACTTTTATCTTAATGTCTTTATTATTAAAAACTTTCTCTCAGCAGTGTTTTTTTTTTTTTTCTTCAATAATGGATACATACAGCATAAAAATGATCCAAGTATATTAAACATATTTTATGCCGTAACATTATTAAAAATTTAAATTTAATTGAATGTGATTTTATTCGTTCTAACTCTGGATAAGAAAAATAAAATCCTCTCACAGATTGCTAGGCTTATTTTTATGTTCATGATATAACTAGAAATTAAAACAGGATTAAAACACTTTAATAAGGATTTTTTTAAGATCTTAACTGGTATAGAGTATTTTGACCAATTATTTTAGTCTGCTCTTCAATTCCATTGTTAATATTGGTGATTCTAATTAGATAAAGATCTTGTCTCAAATAAATTAATAAAAACAAAAGAAAAAGAACCCTAATCCATCATACCAGAGAATGGTCTGTCAAAATCATAAAAAGATAAATTCATCTAGGTATATCTACTTGGTAAGCACAAACTGAAATGGAATTTTCATAATTTTAGTCCAAATACATTTGAGATTGTAAGGTTTTTTAATATTGATTTTTGATTCTTAATGATGTAGCTTTAATCTATTCTCATCTGTTTTGATCCAGTTTACTTGTTTTCAATGTTCTCAAATTAACTGCAGATTTGAAACATCATTTCAAAAACTAAGAGACACACAACCCAAAAACAAATTACTAAATAATATAACCATACTTTTAAGAACCACAAATCTTATCTTTTGCTGGATCCCAAGTCACATAGGCATCAAGGGAAATGAAAAGGCTGACTCAGCAGTAAAAGAAGCCCTAAAGATTGAAGAATTTAACACAAAGATTCCTTGCACAGACCTCAAACAAACCATGAAAAATATACAAACATGTTGCAAGAATCCTAGAACAACTGCTTAAACAATAAACTACACTACGTATCCCCTAACATAGAATGGCAAGAGGGATAAAGGAAACAAAGAAAAGAGGAAATAACCCTGACTCTGCTATGAATAGGCCATACTTACATCACCCACTCCCACCTTTTTTAAAGGGGAATACCCTCCAATATATATCCCTTGCCATAAACCCGTTTCAATCAAAGACATCTTAATCGAACGCAATGACTTAAAAACAACAAGATCTTTAAATTACCAAGTAAACAACTTAAAAGAACTCTTTAACAATGTAAAAATGGAAAAAATTCTAAACTTTCTAAAAGCAATCGGCCTATACTAGAAAATTTAAAAAAAATATAACATCCAACCCTCAAAATAAAAAAATAGCCCCTACCAAGTAATCTGATAAATACCCTAAATAAAAACCATCCACATAAACCAACCCCCAAACAATAGTTTAGGCACTGAATAACCAAAGAAGTTTGTGCTGTTAAAAAGCAAACCAACCAACCAATCATTTCAAAAACAAATCCCAAAAGTTATTTTTTTTAACCATTGCAATAAATATTGATACCACACGTTTTGGAATTTATACTCTTTTTATTTTTTCTTGTCAGGCCTTGTGTTAAACTCAGACAATGACAAGTAAAACTTTTTTGTAATAAAAAAAAACAAAAAAAACTGATGAGTCATCTTGTTTAAGATGAAAACAGTATTTAAAAAAAAAATGAAATTAAGAGAAAAATAATTAAGTTTTTTTTATGTGGATTTAAAACTTTTTTCTTTTAATTTCATTTTTTTTTAAAATTTGTTATTTGGAAAAGGAAATTTTTTCACTTTTTAAAAATTAATCTGTTAATAATATAAACTAATCAAATGTTATTCTGCCTTTTGATTCTTCTATCATTTCAGGCTGTGTATTGTATTGACAGATGTTTGGATTTGTCATCAAGTTGTTTAAAATTCAAAATAAAAAAAGCAGAAGCTCTTTGTCTTCTTGGTAGACTTCAGGAATCACAAGAATTGGCCAAGTAAGTAAAATGAATATTCCCATTTGTGTGTCCCCATCAGTCAGTCAGTCACTTCCTGTCTTTTCTCATGTCTGTCAGGTGCTAAGTCAAAACATCCACTTGCAAAAAGTCCCAATAAATTAACAGACTGCCAATAACGTCCAATGGTTAAAGGTTCAATCCAAATGTACCTTTTTTTTTTTCATAAAAAAATTGTATTTTTATAATGTTTAATTTAATAGAAATATCATTTAAATTTAAACTTCTGAAATTGAAATCTGTTGAAGATTTCTGTTCAACCTGTTTCTTCTTCCAAGGCTTTTTTTTTTAATCGATAAGGAAGAATGTTAATAAAGAAAATTTGTATTGAAGATTTTGAAATAATGTCTATTTTCATTTGTAGACCAAATCTTTAAAAATAAAGCTACTCCAATTAAGTCTTTAGAAAAATAAGTTTATATTTTTTTAACATTTGATAAAGAGAATCAGTTTGGTAAATGGTTGTGAACAAAAATTCTTGTAGCTACACAAGACTTGAGGGTTCATGTATTTTTCATTTTTTTATCTTCAGTAAGTAGTGTTTTTAGCTGTTTAAATGTTTAAGATTTTGTTAATACCTAGATGATTATTTCTAAAAAGAAAAAAATGTGTGTGCGTGTTATTTTTATTATATATATATGTATAAATATATATATATATATATATATACATATATATATAAAATGGATTCTCCCATCAATTTTGACATATGAGGGTCATTAAACCAAGTATGGCTGTCAGACTACCACTTATTTCTTTAATGAATGCAATCTTTTTTGTCTTTACAGTGATGTCTTACAAAGAGATAATATGAATGCTGATGCTTTGTTTGTACGTGGCATGTGTCTGTATTATCAAGATAGCATTGAGAAAGCATTCCAACATTTCCAGCAGGTCTTGAAGTTGGTACCAGATCACCACAAATCAAAAGAAGTATATAAAGTAAGTTTTACATAAGAGCAAAACACAATCTAACTTTATTGGTTATAATCATCCATGTGTTTGTGTATGTATCTGTTTCCAGTCTATTTTGTTAAGAAATGGTTTTGGGGGAATCTGTTATTTATCCTTTCCTTCCACACCACCAGCAAAATCTTCAATCTTTACAAATCTTCAATCTTTACAAGTCTACGAGCTTTTATACACTGATACAGCATACTTTGTTGCTCACACTGAGGAAGATATTATATTTATTTGATGAGCACCAACCCAAGTTTGGCACAAGGCCATTTTTACATACTCTTACACACGCTTTTTGCATTTGGTGTAACCCTTCACCTAAATGAGCTGCTCTCCTGAGTTAACAAGCCCTATCTGCCTGAGGCAGCTAAAAGTGAATGCAATGGTTTTGACTGGGATTTGAAATCGCGTCATACGATTTCAGAGCCCAAGCTTTTACCAATGCTCCAACTTTGCTGTCTACACTGAGGAAGATATATATACAAGAAATTTATTGCTTTATGGCTCAAAATAAGCTTTGAGAAAACCAAAGTGGTGCTTATCTTTTCTTTCTTTTTTACCATTACACCCAGTTGTGCATTGGGCAGCATGTATACTTTTTTTGCTGTTTCTGTAGCATACTTGTTATTATGAGAAAGACTCGCTAGCTCTATGCTGCCTAGATGATTTACTCTCTTGAGTTATTGAGCCCTATCCCTCCAAGGCGGCTAAACGTAGATAGAATGGTTTTAACTGGGATTTGAATTCGTGTCATACGATTCCATAGTCTAAACTTGGACCCATGATCCACTTCACTGCCCATGGTGCTCACCCTGCTTCACCTCAAATCTAAGAAATGATACATATATGTTGATAAAAGCGATCTGACAGCATAGGCATGGATATAAGTAATTGGAAGAAGAATACAATGGGTTGGCTATTCAAGTGTCAGGTTTATGCTGGCTACCAAAATTTTGAGGTAGGATGACTTGAGCATGTCATTTTAAAATGAGCCCTATGCAAACTGCTTATTTCAGCAGACTTCCATATCTGTTGAAAAACATGTATGGAGCTTTTAATAAGGTTGCCATTTACTCATAACAGGCAGCCATATGTAATGAAGTGTCAGTAACCATTAACTTAGGTTAAAAATGGGGTTTCAACAATCTAAAAAACACATTTGTGGTATGAATTATTGTCATCTACTTTATAAAAAAAAATTTTCTTTTTTTCTTAAAGGCATGGAATTTATTGATGCCTTTTTAATTTTTTTATTTATTTATTTATGAATGTTTTTTTATATGAAAGCCAGAGATTGGAACATTTGAATCTTAGTTTTTATAAATTTTTCCCTTTCTATTTTCTCTCTTCATAATCTTTTTATCTTTCTTTTCAGAGAGCAAAATCAATGCTAAGCAAGAAAGAGGAGGGCAACCAAGCATTCCGATTTGGTAATTTAGAAGAAGCATTCAAGCTTTATTCAGAAGCATTACTCATCGATCCTCATAATAAATACACAAATTCTAAATTATACTTTAACCGAGCAACTGTTTCTTCTAAGGTGAATAGTAAACCTTTTTTGTTTTGGAGGTGGATAGTTTTGTTATATAAATTTGAATAACTAGATTTTTTATATATAAATTTGAATATCTAGATTTTCACCTGTCCTTTCGGTTATGTTAAGCTGGGTAAATTAAAAAAGACTAGTCTTTTTAACACTCTGAGAACAGAACTTTTTTTACCATGTGTGTTTGTGTTTAACTAATATTGCAATATTATAGATAAAGTGCTTAATATGAGTAATAAAGCGTGTATGGTTGAATAGGGTAGACAATGAACAACTTTTTGTAATTGTCTGTTTCTATGTCCAAGAATCAAAGAAACATTTATTGTCTGTGCTTTTTTGTGTGTGAGATAAAAGAAATAGAATTTCAAAAAATGATAAAAGTATGTATTTGAGCTTTGTTCATAATTTCAATGCCTCATTGTTTCTTTATTTATAACTATTGAAATGAATAACTTTTCAACGACACTGTTTATTAGATATCTACTTGTAAATGGATTTGGCACAACTTAAATCTAAAAAACAACTCTACTTTTAAATTCTCACTAAGATGTTTATAGAAAAATTACTTGCTATTTCAATTATCATTAAGTGATATAACTTATTTATTCATTCTTTTAGTTTTTAGTTTTGAGATGAGGTATCATAATAAAGAAATTAAATGGACTTTTTTCCTCATCTTGTTTTGTTTAAAAATAATAATTAAACATTCAGTACGGACCTGATAAAAAAAACGGAAAAACATTCAGTGCGGAGATAACTGAAACACAATATCTTTGTCGCGTAGCAACATCAATATTCAAACCTGAAACAAATTTTGGATTTATAACATCGACAATTTTAAGCCTTAAATCAAAATCCATGGGCTAAACGAAATTTTAGGCCAAAACATTGTGTATGAAAAACCATCAAATCACTAAGGAAAAAAAAAAGTCCAAAAAAAAAAAACATTTTATTTCTTTATCATTTTTTTAGTGTTAAAAAAATTTTTTGAAATTCCTTCTCAAAATTTCATTTGTTATTAATCAACTTTTTTTTCTTTTGTTTTTGTTTTTAGCTTAACAAATTAGAAGATTCTGTTTGTGATTGTACAAAAGCAATTGAATTAGATGATTCTTATGTAAAGGCATTTCTCAGACGAGCTAAATGGTAAGTGGGACAAAAAAGTTTTGTTTTTTCAATTTATTTCATGGAATTAATAAGAATTTTTAAATAGATGTAATTCATTAAAACTTTTTTTAACCATTGAAATAGAAAAAAAATTACTAAGTTTTTATTTTTAATATCAAAACTAAGATATTTAAAAAAAAAATGTTTGCATTTGAAGTAATTTTACTTGAATATTGAAACTTAAGAATCCCCAAAAAAGGTTTTTCTAGCTGGTTTGGTTTTTATTTTTATAAAATGTTTTCTAAAATTGATATTTGATTTGTTAAAAACTGTATTATCTATTATTACTTTATTTAAATTTCTATATACCCATAGTGAACAGTATCATTTTGAATACCATATTTAATCAATCTTTATCAAATAGTTTTTCTCTAAACAATTTGAACAAATAATGTGTAGTCTAGGATTCTCATAAGAAATATTGTGTATGCGTGACTGTAGATTTTAAAATTAAAAAATATGAATTTCTAAGGTTAAAAAAAAATTCACTGTTTAACTATTGTCATTTAAATGCACGCACACACACATATTTATAGATGTATGTACATATACACACACATTATTTATATATATATATATATATATACACACACATATTTCAATCAAATTAATTGTTAAATATTAATTTTTTTCCTACCAATTTCTTATATTTCAGTTATACAGATTTGGAAAAATATGAAGAAGCTGTCAGAGATTATGAACAAGTTTATAAATTAGATAAAAGCAAAGGTAAATAAAAGGCCAAATTTTTGTTTCCAACTAAATCTTAAGGGTTAGGTACAGTTCTTTCCTATAGAAAGTTTCCGATCACTAATATAACATTTAATTAAATTATTTATTAAAATTAATAGTATAGTTTATCATTGAGATTTTCATTGGATCAAACCTGTAAATCAAATTAAGTCACTAAAAATATATCAAAATATATTTTAACTAATCTTATGTATAAGAGGTAATTTATTTTTTAATTCCGATTTAAATTGTAATTTCAAACAGGAAAATTGATGAAATAAAGGGAGATGAATCTAAGAAAAATGAAATGAAGCCTTTAAAAAGAAAAGTTTAGCAAAAGAATAAAATGTTTAGGCACACCCGCCTCTAAAAATTGTTTGGCATTATTTGTACATATTTATTTGTATTCAATTAACAATTTAACTTGGGCAGCAAGTGTGGTGCAGTGGTAAAAGGTCGGACCCTTGAATAATAATCACTTGAGTTCAAATTCCAATCAAAACCATTGCATTTACCTTTTGCTAACTCTGGTAGATGGGGCTCATTAACTTGGAGAGTAATTAATTTAGGAGAAAGCCAAAACTGAATGCAAAAGCCCAGGGATATAATGAGCACTCAAAAATGGACTTGTGCCTGATTTTAGTTGGTGCTTGACAAACAACTTAACCTGGCTCTTCCTAGCAACTGTTTTTCTATATCTTAATGGGTTTCATTTTCAAACAATAAATTGTAAGATGTATATTTGTTTAATTGTTACTTTAACTTTACTTATAGTGTTATTGAATTATCAAAAGTAAAATTTAACTGATATTACCAATTTAGAATAAAAAAATTCAATGGTAATATAGTTCAAAACTAAAATTCACCCTTACTTATGGTATGGGAAATCTGTCTCTAGATGTTTTTTATACAAATTAAAGTAAGAATTTGAGCACATTGTTTTTCTTTAAAGTTAAAATGTTATCAACTCTTATGTAGATGCTTAAATTGAAGCTAAAATTTGCTCTTTTGATCTGGTGTTACTTTGCAGGCAAAAGTTATTATACATGTTTATCAATCGTCTCTGTGATAAGCGGCCATTGTTGCTGGCAATGATAATCCTGACATTGGCAATTAATTAACTTAATCTATAGATCAGAGATGTCTAGCTAACATTCTTTTATTCTTACAATATTGAAACTCTCAACAAGCGCCAAGACATTGTTTCCTAATGTATACACATACTGTTTATATATCTAACCATAATTTTATGCCTATATCTAACTATACCCATGTGCTTCTCAATTTTTCTCGTTATGTACTTATTTGTTAATGAAACCTATAAGAATCTGTTCTTTGATTGTATCTGTTAATATTTTTAAAACTTTTTTCTAGAAAATAAACAGATTTTGTTTGAAGCTAAGCGAACGCTAAAGAAAAGCAAAAGAAAAGATTATTATAAAATTTTGGGAATCAACAAATCTGCATCAGAAGAGGAGATTAAAAAAGCTTATAAGAAACGCGCTTTGGTTCATCATCCTGGTAAGACCTGCTTGTTCTTTGGATTTTTTTTTTTTTCATTATATTAATTTATTGAAAGCAAAGAGTTAATTGTAGAAGAAAAAAATTTGATATCATTATTTCTTGTAATCTCTTTGATAGTTTTTATGTACATAACACTTTCAGATATTTTTCTCTCTTTGTGTCTAGATCGTCATTCTCATGATCCTCCTGAGGTTCAAAAAAGTGAAGAGGCTAAATTCAAAGAAGTTGGTGAAGCATTCAATGTCCTTTCTGATGTTAAGAAAAGAGCCCGTTACGACAATGGTTTTGATATGGACGATAATGATATTGCCTTTGGTCAGTTCTTTTTTTTTTTTTTTTTATCTCGTATGCATTCATTGTACAGGGTGTCTAAAAAGTTGCTCTGCAGTAGAAAATAATAATGTCATAATACCAATGGAGGACATTTCTAGCATTTCCTTTGAGATAAGCCGTGGTGCTGTAAATAAATAAAACCTTTTTATTGGTAAAAAATTGTATTGTCTGAATGATTTATAATGAAATTTACGGTTCATTAGTTTATTTAAATTTCTATATACTCATTGTACACAGTAACTTTTTGGACACCCTTTATTTTGCATTAGCTACACTTTTATTTCTCTCAATATTAAGGCTCAAGAATTGTAAGGTTGTATGGTTTAATTTATTTTAATTTTTTTCTCATTTTCATTGACAAGTTTATAAATATGGAACTTTTAAATAAGCGGAATATAAGTTTTTCAAGGAGAGATATCAAAGTGTATTCTAGGCACAATGTAAAAAAAATGTCATTGTTTCAGATAAACACTTTTTTCCAGAATCTCTTAATTTGGTAACACAAATAGTTGATAGATCATTAAACACAAGCAAACCAATCTAATTAATTTGCTATCTAATGCATTTAATCAATTGTTTTATGCTATAAAACAATTAACAAATGAAACCAAATCCTCTTCATTATTATTAAATATTTAATGTTTGAGTTGATGTGCTCTTCAACATTATTTTGATCTCACTTGTGAGTTTCATAGAATTGGTATCTGAGCCCCCTTTATTCAATCCAAGATGATAGATTGATAAAACTCTCTAAGCTTTGACCACATAATAGTGATAATTTATATTCATTCATTCTTTAACATGAAATGTCCACTTAGTGCTTATACAATAAACCAACACTTAAAATTCTAAGCCAGATTTTCAATGGATGTCCCAAATTATCCTAAATATAAAATTGATTATCAAGCCTCATCTTAAATATTCAAAGAGATAAAGGAATTTCATTCCCATCTCCAAAATTCAAACTATTTATTTAATCCTTCCAATTGTTTTTCCTGTCAAAATGATTTATTTTTTTCCAATTCTTGGTTAAAATTAAATTCAAAATTTAAAGAAAAATTATTTATATAAAAATACAACTTGGGGCAAAATTTCAGAAAAAATTAATCGACTGTTATCCGGTAATTGTCCAGACACACAGACAGATGGACTCACGCCACTGAAAACAATGGTCCTTTTCCAAAAAATGAATAACCTATTAATAAAAACTAACCTAAAAATTGGGTGTATTGATTATTTAAGTCAAAATTGGTAATTTATTTTTTGTGATAAATGAAGAAAAATGCACAGATAGAAATCAATTTTTTTTCTATTTAAACTTTATATCAACTGTTTTGATTTAGATTTTATTTTTCTTCGAATAAAATATTTGATTAAGAGCTATTTTTGTGGAGCATCAGAAAGGCTTTAAATTTTTTATAAGTTCTTCCTAATTCTGTTCAAATTGATTTTAATAATGAATTTATCTTTGTGTTGATTTTCTTTTGTTTGTTCTCAATTTTTTTTCTCTACCTTCCACCCTTACTAATCTTGCTTTTTAAAAAAAATTTTATTTTGTTTTTAATTATAATTATTAATATCTATTTTTAATATTTATTTTTCAAATTTTAGATCAAATTGATCCCACTCAAATCTTTGCCACATTCTTTGGCAATCAGGGCTGTTCATTCCGTGGGGCATCTGGTGGTTTTCCTGGAGCGCAGGGATTCTCTGGCTTTACTTTCCAGTTTGGATGAATTCACTGCCGGCGACAGCAACAACTACACAAAACAATTATCTACAACAAGCCACACACTGGCTTGTTATTAAATACTATTATTATTATTATCATTATTATTATTGGAAATTTGAGAAAATAAATAAAAGCTATACAAACAGAACTGCATCGCATCTTATAAAAAAAAAACCCTGTAAAATTCATGTAATGTATATATATTTATATATATATATGATCCAACAAATTTAATTTTTATTACTATGATAATGTTTACTTTTGCATTTTAACCTGTTTTTACAGAATTGTGGTTGAAATCAACTTCCATCCTTAATTTGGAAAGACAATTTAAATTAGTGTTTATATAAACATTCTCATAGTAAAAAAAAATGTTGATTTGATAACCAATATTGAGAAGAAGAATGACACAAGCCAAGTGGTAATAATGGGGATGATGGGGGGGAGATATGATAATAATAATAATAATAATAAAAAGACAAATGTTAGTTGATATATATTTTTTTTTTTTTTTTTGAAATGGGTATTAGTTTAGAAATATGAAAAAATGAATGATTTACACACTTTATAAAATCCAATGTTTTCACTGTTGTTGTTTTATGAAAATATATGATATTCGTTTCTTATATTTTTCTTCTCCTTATTACCATTTTATAATTTCATTATTCCCAATATTGGCTAAATCATGTAATATATAAAACATTTATGAAACTTTGGTTTTAATAAATATGTACTAAGAAAAATTTCTCTATGAACCTTCAAACAAAATTTTTCTTTTTTTAAATTTTTGGAAGAAATGGATGCATTTACTATTTTTTTTCTTTAACCAAATAATGTTCAAATTCATATTAAAATATTTGGAAAAAAATCGGGTTTTGTTGCAATTTAAAAAAAAAAAAAAATTAATTTTACCAAGGTGTATGTTGTGTATATAAAATTAAGTTGTAGTGTGTGACTGACAAAGTAGTCTTGATCGGCTGTTGTGACATTTACTGTTTGGGTCAAGTTGTGGGAATATGCCACTATATATACAATATAAGATTGTAGCCAATGAACATGCATGTTAAATAACCACTATTTGTCCAGCAGAGATATAAGAATCTTTACTTCACAACAATGTTGCTCTGAGCAAAGATTGTTGACAATAAGCAAGTTATGCAGTATAACTTGTGCTGCTATTTTGCATACTTGAAGAATCTCATATTCTTCAATTTAAAACAAAAATAACAAGTGAAGCATGCATAGTCCCCATGAGTGCACAGTGAATGGAGCAAAAAAAAGATTTAAAATGATATGGACAGAAACGTTAGCCCCCAATATAGGTGTTTTTAGCCCCAAAGCCCCCCTTCCCCTCGGGGGGGGGATGCAAACCAGAATTTTGTCACATTGAGAAATACTGAGTTTACATTTGGGACAATTCCCTCCACATTTTGACCAAATTTCAGAATCTAATGGATCGATCAAAAGTTATAGGGCAAAAAGTGTCATTTCTGGCCATTTTGGAGGTGTTTTTGACCCATTTTAGGCCCCTGGGAACGCAACGAGAATTTTCGTAATTTTTTTTTTTTTTACTATGCACATCTACATATAAAAATACAACTCGGGGGCCAAATCTCAGAAACATTATGGTTATGGTTATTATGTGGATAACAAAGTTATCCAGCAATAGCCTGGATGGATAGACGCACTCATCTAGGTATGACAGGACATGTCGGAAAATTGTTAACCCCCCCTTTGTTTAAAACAGCGATTGCATTATGTATAAATAA
>JAUZSX010000016.1:344188-379162 GCA_034780655.1 Idiosepius hallami | reverse complement strand
GGTGAAAAGTAAAAGTTCGGGCTCTTGAATCGTAGTACGCGAGTTCAAATCCCAGTCAAAACCATTGCATACACCTTAAAAATGGCCTTGTGCCAAACTTGGTTGGTGCTACTGCTCACCAAGTATATATAATATTATATCATATTTAATTGGTGAGCACCAACCCAAGTATGGTACAAGGCCATTTTTACGTGCTCTTATTCGGGCTTTTTACATTCGGTTTTACCCTTTAAGCTGCTTTCCTGAGTTAACGAGCTCCATCTGCCTGAAACTGCTGAAGTAAAAGTAATGGCTTTGACTGGGATTTGAACTCGCGTAATACGATTCCAGAGCCCGAGCTTTTACCAATGCCCCACCATCGCTGCTCAAGTATATCCTTAAGATGAGGTATGATCAATTAAATGGATATTGTAGCCAAAGTAATTAACTCCCTTTCACGGTCAATTTAACTAATAGGAATTAGGCATCATTTTTGGCCAGAGATGGATTCAAGATGGCGTGGAAGAAACAAATGTTTAAGCGTTGGCCTTGTAGGGGCACAAAAGAGATGTGCATGGAACATTTTTATATTCAAAACGTTTTCCATTTACTAAGCTTTTTAGAAGGCATTTTTTCTGTTCCTTTTCGTTTGTTATTTGGTTTCAGTTTTTATGGCGTTGTTTGTAGAGGAAGAATTCGCAAATGCTGTGTTGTGTGCAAACACGTGCGGAAATAAAGATATTATTCCTAACAAACAACAGTTGTTGTACTAGTTCTCCTTTTTGGGGCTTGTGCTACCGTAAAAGATAGTGTTTGGACTATTGTCGTTACTTTGATTTTATTTGTTTCAATACGTTTCGACCAAATTAACCTTCAGTCTTCCTCAGTGGTGTAGCAACAGATGCTGCCCGAAGGATTTTTGGACACTCTTTTCTGACCACCGATAATCCGTTATGTTTAAAATTCCCAAAAGCCCTAAAAACATTTATTTTCATAAAACTACAATCAAGAATCTATTCAAATAATTTTTTTTTATTTGACGTATTGATTTAGTTTAAAAATTCCGTTTGAAAACAGAATTATATACACGCTTACAAGCTTAAAAAATAACTCTTGACCCGGGGACCCCTAATTAATTATGGTATTATTATTATTATTATTATTTTCTTTTAGTGTAAACATGAATTTTTATGTTGAAAACAAGTTTATAAATCAAAATATGCCCTAATAAATTCTCTAGAAATTTATAGATTATTTATTGACGTTCAAAAAATATAATTCCTAAAGTTACGCCGCTTTTATTTTTTTTAATTACCTAAGGGGCCTATTTGTTTATAGTATTTTAGTTTCACTATAATCGGCCTGTTACGGGAGACCTGATTTATGTAAGATGAACGGCCATATAATATAAGTAGGCCGTGCGTGTTGTCGTTACTTCCATAAGTTAATTACAGCACGTAAAAATACTCACGGGCTAAGTAAGCATTTCATCTCTTACGAAATTTTTCTCTTCTTTTCTTCATTGCTTGTTTTGTCAAAAGCATAGTTTTTATAAATTCATCAAGTAAAGACAATAAATGTTTTAATTATTTAATCAAAAAGAAATAAATGCTTGCCATAAGTCTCTAGACCAAATATTCGAAAAATAGTTTAGTTTGGTCGAGAGGCAATCGTTCTGTTCGGGTCACTTTTTTACTGTAAGAACTAAAAAATAAAGGATACCGAAAAACAGTAATCTGCCCTGAAAGTGTTGGTCTGGTCGACTACAGACGTTTTCAGACTCTCTAAATGAGAGGAGGGGTGTTAACTTAACTTATACCTTGTGAATGATGGGCCTGAGCCGGTCAGTCGCCGACTGACCGGCTAGGGGGGTAACTCAACTTGAGGACGTTATTATACCCTCCGGTTGGTTGGTGTGAGGGAGGGGGTAGGGGACGGTGAGGTCCTTCAGTTCAAATGCAATGCGCAATTGCTGCTGCTGGCCGGCATGGAACTCAAAACGGGTTGTTGTTCACATGTTTGTTAACATAAAATAAATGTGTAAATTGTATTCGGGTCCTCTAAGCAGCCAGGCAACAGCCCTCTGTTTAATATTTTTATAGTTTGATGGATTCTTCAGAATACAACGACACGTAAAACCCATTAAAACTAACAATAAAATCTTTGACCGAGCACTAAGGACTTGCTACTAAGATAAAGCCTAGAGTTGCTAATCTAGTCTAATTTCGTAATAATTTAACATCGTAAATTAGTTTAGTGTCTTAAATTCAGTCATTGCATAACATCTCTCCTAGTTTAAATTCTTAAATAAGTTTCAAAAAATTACTGAAACTTTTGAGTTGATCTAGTTGTGATGTTGAATACCTTCGAACATCCAGCAGGAACATAAGTAATAATAATCACCTTTTATGTCACTAAACAGAAGCAGAATTTTTTCACGAATAAATTATAAGTTTTAAATTTTGAAAAAAATATATTCTATTTCAAAAACTTTTTTTTTCAAAATAAACAATATAACTTTAACAAAGCAAACGAAGTTAAGAAATAAATAAATAAAACAACACATATTGAAAAATCAAATCTTTTGTGTTTTTTTTTTTAGAATTTAAACCAAAAAAGTTAACTGACCTACTCTCATCTTCGAAATAAGGACTATCGAAAGACGGTTCCATCTTTTTTTTTTCGAAACAGATGGAATTCAAAGATTGATCTTATTTGAGAAAAAGAAAAAAAAAAAGACCTTAGAATACATGACGTCATAAAACTTCATCAAATAATCATTAATAAATGAAGACGTTGAGAGACCAATGTCATATGTTCTAATTATAAAACAATTATTTATTAAAACATTGTTTCATTAAAAAAATCCTTCTGCTGCTGGCTGAGGCTGCTCTACTTTGTCAAGCAAGATCAAAAACTAATCGGCCACAAAAAGGCCAGATTAAGTTAACTTTTTTGGACTCTAAAAGGCTCACATCTCGATGACACGTTTTTTTAATAATCGAGTTTTTTTGCTTCTTGTTTAAAAAGAGAAAGAAAAGGCGACAGAATTGCAAATTAGTTTTAAAAAATCCTATAACCAATTTATATCGACAGGTGTACACTTATTTTCTGTAAAACATAGATCTCATTTAAATAACGATAAAATAAAAATCATTATGACTAAAACTCCAAATCAAACACTAGAAAAATTCAAAAGATATCAGACTTTAGATCGTTCATCGATATGTTAACAAACAGCATCGTTGTCGATGCTGTCTGATTATACATTTTTAAACAAGTATAAGTTTGATAACTCCCATTAAAAGTCTAATAACTTTTATTTGATTATCTCCCCTTGTCTATGTGATTTTTTTAGCGTTCTATACAAAAATATAACCTTTTCGCTCATAAATTTGAATTTCTGCCGATTTCTAACCTTTTCCCCATTGATAATATAACTTAAAATACTGTCAACTGTGTAAAAATAGCAAAAAGGTTGTCTTGTAACAGTTTTCTCTAACTTTTTCAATCATTTATGATAATTTCCTCTAAGATTTTGCAAAAACTAACATTTGGTCTCCATATTCAATTTAGACCTATTTTAATTTATCCCCTCTTCCACGTTAAGGTTTAAACGTAAGGGAGGTCCAATGTGTGTGCCAACACCTAGTATTACGATAGCTCAAATCCCTGTCAAAACCATTATACCTATATTTAGCTGCCGATAGCAGATGGGGCTCAATTTGGGAGAGTAACTCATCTAGGTGAAGGGTAATTGATTTGAAAAGGTCTTCCAGGTTTAGAGTAAGCATAGGACTAGTGACTTTCTCATAAAAACAACTATACTATCGAAAGAGCAAAAAAAAACAAACAAACAAACAAAAACGGTTGATTCAAGAGGGATAGTTTGTTTGTTTTTTTTAATTGCAATCTCATAAAAATTTTTGTTTAAATTATTTCTTTAAATGGAAAACTGAAAATTTCCAAAAAAATGTTTTGTCATCAAGTATTTTTAAACATAACTTAGAAAATTTGTTAAAAATTGGGTTATTGAATTGAATTTTTAGAAATTACACAAAATCATTTCCTGATAAAAAGTGAATATTTAAGTTTTATTATGGTGAGGGAGGACAAACTAAAAAAACAATTTTTTTTCTCCCACATTTATAAAATACTTATATCTTTGGAAAATATAATTCGATAATTGCTTAAAAAATGTTTTCCCTTTATAACACTATAGCTTTGGTTCTTAAGGAGTCCGACCGAAAATCTTTTTCTTGCCTATTCACTCAGGCCACCGGGCGAGGTATCAACTTGCTCGCTCCACTTGTCCAAACCAACTGTCTAATTCACCAGGCTTTTTTTTCTTCCTCCTCTATCTGGAAAAAAATTCACACCTTCAACCCTTGAATCTGTTTTTCTTCTATTCCGTTCACTTGTATCCGGGTTTGAAGGCTTTGATTTTTAGTTTTTCATTTAACTTTTTTTTTCTTTGGATAAAAAATGTATCAAGATCACTTCCTCGCTTACCCTATTATACCTTTAATTAAATTATCCCTTTAACCATAATGCAAAAAAAAAAATGTTCTTTTAAAATTGAATTATAATAAATTTATGTTCAAAATGTAACTTTTTCATTATTTGAATCTTTCACTTAAAATTGTGACTGGAGAAGAAAAAAAAGTTAATCAATATTAAGCAAACAGTAAATCTATACAAACACACAAGGAAGAAAGACAAGTTGTAATGAATTAAATCTTTTTATTTTTCTTTTAGAGAATTTGCAAAATGTGAAAAATTAAATCTTGTAGGTTTCTTTTTCTTTCTTTTAAAAGAAATGAAGCTAATGTCTTTTCACAAACAAGACATCAACCCACATCCATATAAAAGGGACTTGGTCAAGTCAAAACTGAGGATGAGAGGGGGTGAAAGTAAAGTAATGATTAAAAGAGAATTCTAAAAAAAAAATTCCAATATTCAATGGAAGAGATTTTTTGAGGAAAAAATGACAAGAAATAAGACTAACAGCATAGAAAATGAGAAGAGATATTTACAAGAAATATTGAGCAATTTTTTTAAGCTATTAAGTTACCCCCCTCCAAAAAGGAAAAAGAAAACAATGTAGACAGGATTTATAACTTATTCTTTAAACCAATCCATCCTTTATATTTAGGATTCATAACTTATTCTTTTATAATTGATTCTAATTCCACAAAAGCCCTTATACATTAATATTTTCAAATGTACCCCATCATCATATAGATTAAAGATAGGCTCCATCAAATAAGTTAGATATTATGCCAAAAAGATATCAATGTAGAAGAAAATTCTATGATTATTGATTGACAATTCATTGTTTAGGATATGAATTTGTTTTTCAATACCTCATCAACCTTGGAAGGCATTGTCCTAGTTATGAGTAGCGGATGAGGATTCATACCTTTCCAAGAGCCCACATTCATAAATCTTGGAGTATTTATCCAATGGAAAGAAAAGGCTCTTAGCAGAATGAGCTTTTAATCTTTAATTTTCTACTTTTAAACATTCAATAAAATACAAAACATCCACACAGAATATTTCAGGTTTAGAGGTCACATAACTGATAATATATATTAAGTAAATATACCATATTTATAAATTACATATATATATATATTAATGATCAAGTAAGGAATAATGAAGAATTGTATAAACTCTAAACAAGCAATATAAAAAAAAGAGTGAAAATAAAAAAATTTTTGTACAAGAAAAATGTCTTAGTATGATTTATATTGTGCACTGGTCTCAAAAAAGAAAAATATTTCCTTCAAGATAAGCCAATTATTTTGCAGTTATTACACAAACCTTATCTATTACTATTATTGCACGATTTAAAAACAAAACAAAAGTATTCCATTCTCTACACACAGTCATTCATAGAAGTTGATGTATTATAAACACTTTATTGAGCTCCTCAAATCTGTTCAGAAAATCAGAGGTTTGTGCCTTTAAGAAGGAAGCAACACATGAACATAGAATTTGATTTTCCTAGATGCAGAATTTACAAATTCTTATTAAAAACAAATAAAAAAAGAACATATGCCTTGATAGAGAGGCAGATAAACTGTTGCAACATTTGACAATAAAAAGGAGGAGAAAGTGAACCAGGGATGTCATGGAATGAAAGGGCATTTATCTCAGATGGCTACTTTGAGAAGAGAAATTTAACAAGCTTCATTACATGGGGAAAAAAATTAATTTAAAAAAAATTTTTTTTTATTTAATGATAGGAAAGGTTTGGATGGGGTGAAAGTGATTTGGATATTGATTTTTGGGATGGGATCAGTTAGTTGGAAGACTGGAATGTAAAATTACACCAACAGAAAAAAAATTAAAGGAGAAATAAAATCAGTTTTGGATATTTTTTTTCAATGAATGAAGAAAAAAAACCTATTTGCTTTTTCTTATCAGCACAAAGTTTTAATTGTTTTAATGAGCAAGAGAATGTAGCAGTGCTATATGAACATTTCCAAAATGAAAAAATGTTTAAATGCTTTGCTTTTTTTTAGTCTAAATGAAATATCCATTGCCTCCAACTCCAATGAAGAACCACTCCCCACTCTAGAACCAAACTCAAGCAGCCCTTCTTCACCCAAACAAAATGAGATCTGATTATTTTCTATAAAACTCATTGAATTAGAATATCAAATTTTGAATAAGGTTTTCTTAAAGGGACTTGGCAAGAGAATCCAGCAGTAAGTACTTTTTTTTTTGTTATATACATGGGTTGGGGAGGAGTAGGTCATATGGGGTTGGGGATGAATAAAGTTATTGCTGCTAAAACATCTCAATGTGTATGCAAGAGAGAGACAGGAGTGATTCAGATTCTCTTTATATATATATAAAGAGAGAGAATGAAAGGGAAAAGTTTTTGTTTTGGTTGCTTTTTTATTCCAATTCATGATAACGTGCAAACATGGTTTTCTTGACTGCTGTTTTGTAGGAATCTCCAGCATCAGACACAACATTTGACCCTCGGACACCAAGACCTGCATTAATTAATCGTCGTTGTGCCTGAGAGGATAGAAAAAAAAAATGGAAAAACAAAAATAATTTTGTTAATTTTGTGGGGGAGTTCAGATGTACATTAATTTAAATCAAGAACATTTATTTTATCTATTATTTGTAAATATCAAGAAATACAGATGAAAAAGGTTTTTGTTGATGGCATTTTGTTCAAATGATAACAAAAAAAAAAGATGAAGAGAGAAAAAAGAAACAGAAGACTGATAACAATAAATAGCTTTTCTTTTTCAATAGACAAAAACTGTTAATGTATTAAAAGATCAAGTTTTCAAGATTTACAAACAAATAGTTGGCAAACTATAAAGATTCTTATTTTATAAATCAATCCTTATATTGATGGAAAGGTTTTAAGCAAATTTGGATACAAGTGTACATCTGCGTTTTGTGCTGAGAGAGAGAGAGAGAGAGAGAGAGAGAGAGAGAGAGAGAGAGAGAGAGAGAGATTTTATAAAATTCAGCTTGGTGGGTAAAGCAAGTTATTATATGAAGTTGTTATTACTCCTGGAGAAAGAGTTAAGTTCATCTACTAACTGATATTTAGTATAATATAGATAGAAGCTGACAAAAAGGAAAAGATACAAAGGGCTGTGTAATGTGGATGACACATTCTCATCACTGTTATTAACAGGCAGAAAAAAAAAACTGAGATCATCTAGATTTAAGAAGTAAATGCAAGGAAAAAAATATAAAAATTGAAGACATTTTTTACAGATTAGTCAAATATCAATACTATATTTACATATAGTTGACATCGATAAGTATGTATGGTCTCCTGACTGAGTGGTCTAAGACATTCGTCTGAGATCATAAAGGTCTTGGGTTCGATTTGGCTGAGTTGCACAGATGATTTCTAATAAGAATGAAATAGGCCTATATGCAAATTTCCAAATTATTTATTGATGTTAGTTTCTAACTGAAATTAATACACTTCATTAATCTATTTAAAACTGTTGGAATTTTAATTCCATTAATAATAAAATTTCAGACCCTCAAAATGTAAGACAAAAAAAAATTGAATCAAAAATATTAAAAAGAAATATTTAAATTCTTTTTATGTGTTAGTATAATATATATATATATATACCCACACACTCACTCAGAATGAGAGAGAGGTGTGTATACATGTGTGTATTTATATAGATAGATATTTGTGATTTTTACCTGAATTGGAGCAACAATACCCTGTCCTTTTTTGCCAAGACCCTGACCATGACTCCACCCCATTTTCTGTAAGAGTTTATTACCAATATTATCATTACCAATTCCTTGTTTAGTTGGTTCTTCATAACTAAAAAAAAAAAAAAGAATAAAAAATATCATCCCAAACTCAATTTAAAACCATTATTCAACATTGTTGGGATTTTAATAGAACAAGTGAGCCATGCATAGTCCCCGATAAGTGCACAGTGAATGGATCATAAATAAAAAAGACATACATAATATTTTGAAGAGAAACGTAAAATAGCCCACAAAAGGTTTTTTTTACCCCCAAAAAAGCCCCGGGGGATGCGAACTAGAATTTTGTCGTCCCCAGAAATACTGAATTTACATTTGGGACAATTTCCTCCACATTTTGACCAAGTTACAGAAAAATTTAATGAATGGATAAAAAAAATTATAGGTCAAAAAGTATCATTTTTTGCCATTTTGTTTTTTTTTTTAAACCCATTTTTTGGCCTCTGGGGATGCAACAAGAATTTTTACAATTTTTGTAATAAAATTTTTTATACTATGCACATCTACATATATAAATAATACTTGTAACAAAAAATTAATAGACGCACGGACTCAAGCCACTAAAAACTGGTCCCTCTCCGATAAATAGGTGGACCAATTTAAAAAAAATTGGATGAAAAGAAAAGAAAGTTTGGAATAAAGTAGAAAATGAGACAAGAAGAAAATTACAAAAAAAAAAATAATCACTTATTAATATTTAATCAAGTTTCAAACAAAAATATGAGTTATAAAATGTTTAGAAATCTTATTTTTCAATAAAAGTCTTTTTCATTTCAATACTTTATAAGATTTACAAAAGTAGTTTTTAAAAGAGACAATTCCATTATTAACTGTTTGTGTAAGTGTCAGGCTGTTGAACTCTCTTTTTGATCAAGCATTTACAACTGAATATTTTTTGGTGATGACAGTTTGTTCAAAACTTCATTTATTGCCATAGATTTTCAATTCGGTTAAATTCCATGGCAAAACTTATAAAGCTCTGCTGTCATTGATTTAGTTTGGGACAATTTTGTTGGAAAATTAATTGCTGGCATAGGTCAAAGTTTTGCACTAAAAATTGAACATTCTTTATTTAGAATTTTATCTTATAAAAAAAATGGGATTCAATGCTAAAAAAATATTTAAAAAATGATTATAGAAATTGAATTTCTGATTTAATATTCAAGCCTCAATCTATGAGAATTGAGAGAGAACAAGAAAAAAAAATCTTATTTCAAATTCATATAAAATTTTGAAACCTGAAAATTTTACAAAAAAAAATTTCTACAAAAAGTTTTAAAGAAAACTGGCCAATTGAATCACTTTGACATTTTGTCCTACATGACAATCTCTTCTTTTAAAAATAATTAAAGAACCCACTCACTTGACAGGAGCTTCAAATTTGCGCCGTGGCTCTGGTGGTGAAGGTGCTCCATATTTCTCTCTTCTCTCTTTGGCTCGGTCTCGATACTAAACAAAAAAAGAGAAAGAAAAGAATTTCTCATAATTATTTACCATTTGTCAATTATTTACTTTCAATTTTAAAAAATTAGAAGTTAAATAAAAGAAAATAGAATAATTAGTAATTGCTTGATATTTACAGGTCCTTTTTTATCTCCATCAGAGCCACCAGATCCATATTTCTTTTTCAATACTTCTAAATTTTGCTGAAAAAGAAAAAAAAACCCTTATTAATTCTCAATTGAAAACTTGCTAAGATACTATTTATATTTAATATTTGAAATATATCTTTCTATATAGAGAAACCTATTATATTAAATGTCCTAGTATTTATTGCTTAACAACCTTTTACTCATTGTCAAACATAAAATGATAATAATAGGAAATACAAAGGTGTAATAAGCATGGAAAACTAATAAAAAATGTAAAGTTGTCAATTTAATCATTTCAAAACGGAAAAAAAAGTATTGTTTGATCCATTTTAATTGGAAATAAAGATTTCAAAATACAAAAACTGAAAACAAGTTGGAGGTAAATTTAAGATATTTAATAGCAATGCAAATTAGAATTGATTGGGATTCATACTATATGATTTATGTAAGAATATCATCTACCCCATCAGTATATCACATTTTGAGGGAAGAAATTGCTGTATGATTTCTACCAAGGTTTTGGGCAAAAAAAGTAATTTAAAAAATTGATCATAGTTTGGACTTATGTGAATTCAGAGAGTCTGCATTATTAATTAGAATTTGAACAACGATAAAACCAAATAATATAAATGATTTAACCTTCCCCACACTATATATACGATTAAAAAAAACTGAAAAAAAAATATGTAGTATACTACCTTGTGTAAATCCGACAACTGTGTATGCCTGGTGAGGGCCTCTTTACTAGGAAACTGTCGTTTACAAAGTAAACAAGCTAGTTTACTCCAGTCTGTTAGTTTCGATTCATCTAATGTGCTTGTACGTTGAGATCCACCTGACTGAGGAGATTGTTCAAATTGTTCATCATCAGAGTCACTGTCACCCCCATAAGAAGCAACAAGAGCTGGATTAAAAGCTGCACCTGTGCCTGTGGCAGCAGCTGCTGCAGGCATTACAGTTGTTGAACTGGCAAGAGATGCAGCTTTGTCAACACTTGCCTAAAACACAGAAAAAATATAAAATATAGTAAATATATTTCTTATTTATTAAACAAGAGTATTTTAGAAACTTTTTCTACTTATTTTAAAATCAAATTTTAGTAAAAAAAAATCTGTGCAAGATTGGTTAATTCAAATTTTATTCAACTAAGTTCATAAAAACTAATATATAATTTATAGATTACAACAATAAATGCAATAACCATTTGAACAGTCTTTAACAATAAGTGAGAGAAATTCTAATCATAATAAAAATTAGTTTAGTCATAGAATTTAAACTTCAAGAAATGATCAGTTTTTGATTTGTCTTAAAGAAAAAAAAAAGATTTTATTTACCATTGGTGATGGGGGAGGCATTAATCTTTTCTCTTCTAAGCCTGAACCGCTACACTATAACAGTAAAAAATTTGAATTTTTTTTTAAAAAGGTGTTGGAATTTTTTTCAAAAGTAAAGGGAAAAAAAGTTCAAAATTTCGACAAACATTAAATTTTTAAAAATTATAATTTAAATTTAAAGAAATAGATTTAATACAGAACATTTTTGAAGATATTAAACTTTTGATATCAACTTGTTTCTATAGCTAGATTTTTACTCTGTACTGTTATACAAAGTTAAGCCAAACTTTTAAATTTTTAAAACTTAATCTGTATATTATTCAATGACAATTAATTATGATTCAATCAATACATTTAAAAATAAAATATTTAATGGGTTTTATTACAGTTTATAACTTAATGATGAGAACAAAAGTCTGCAAAAAATTGAATTTAGAAATAAATTTTTGAGTCAATTATATCAAATTAACAAAAACAATAAGATATTACTATTTTTAATAATAAGATATTACCGTTTTTTCCAAGATAGCATATCCTGCATCTGCTGTTGCTGACTCACGTTCTTCTCCCCACCGCCTAATTGGTGTCATGACACCAGTCGGACTAAAAACAACTTTCTTGTAACCTTCTTTGATAGCCTCTTTTTGCCCATTTAATGTCTTGGCCCATTTTTCCATGTCCTTCACAGGAGAAAAAAAAAAATTATTTATGTTTGCACATGATGTAGTTTATATGTAGTGCAAAAGAAAAAAAAAATCATTCACTCTGGATCATTTTTTAACTTTAAAAGCAAGATATTTATGTTTTATTTACCTTTGCAATTTTCTTGGCAATTTTAACTTTTTCTTTTTTATCTTCTTTTTTTTTGCCTTTGAGGTCACTATTATTATCCTTCAGTTCTTCTGTTCCTAAACTGGCACCTGTTCCTCCTGCAACTCCACTACCTGGTCCACTTCCAGCAGACATTCCCTGAGCTGAAGTGGGAGCAGGAAGATAGGTTGATTTTTCAGCATCCCAATACAAAAATTGGCAAGTCGTTGCATTGTAATAATACTGAAAGAAAGATTTACAATGATGGACAATATGAGAAAGGAGGAAAATAAATCATTTTAAAAAATTAAACTCCAAACTTTTCCTTAATCTGAGTTTCACTTTAAATCCAGCTAAATCAGTGGTTTTTAAACTGTTTTTGCCAGCACCCCCCCCTCTTCCAACAGATGCACTAATGACAGTACATCTAGGAGAATATACGGTGGAAATATATAGTGTGCACATGTCTAGTTGCAGTAACTGAGAAACGTTTAATGAAATCTCCATTTTTCCAGCTTTCCTACCAACACCAATATCACATATTACTTTAATTGTTCTAAGGCTCCCATCAGTTTTAACAGCCCTTCATTTGACTACTTACTTGCCAGTGCTCCCCTGAAATTTCTTTTCTTTATTCATTTTTTTGTATATAACAAAAAACGAATTTCAATGAAATTGAAAAATGGCAAATTATTGAAAATGTAGTTTACAAAAAAAATATTAGGATCCGTTAACAGTTTAAACCCTAAAGAACCGATATATCGGCCCTGGCGACTTAAGGCTAAAGAAGATACACACTCAACAATATTTCAACCTCCACATTTGGACCATGATTTAATAATATTACCAAGTAGTCATTCAGAGCCGTTCTATCAAAAAATTATATTAGGGTTGAAATATCTGTGTCTAATTTTGCCTTTCGTTACTAAGGCCGATATATCGATCCCTTAGGGTCAATAGCGTTAAGGGCACTACTATATATATATATATATATATATAATGGGCCAACAACCAGCAGTCGTATAAATCACGTTTATTGGATTTATAAAATGCTGCTATAAATTTTCAATACTGATTGACCCAACGGGTCACCGGTTGGCTAGTTGGATATAAAATCCAATATCTTTGATGTGAGACTGTTCACAGAATTATTTTCTACAAAACATTAGGCACTTTTATAAATAACTATTGGTACTTCTAGTCTAAATCCATAATGATGATAATATTGACCCATATCTAACCATAATATCACATTACATAATATTCAATTAAATATACAAACTGATAATAAACTAGTAACTTAAATGTGTTGATAAAGTCTATCTCATACCAAAAGTAACAAATAAAATTAAAAGATGTATTTTTATTCGTATTTCCAATATTCATCATCATTTCTTCACTTATTAATAAAACGAAAAAAAAAAAAAAATAAATAAATCAAGCTGTTTACCTGTGAATTTGCATCATAATAAAGTCCTGTTGATGGATCATAATAATAACCTGAGCTTTCATCATATTGATATGTACAGACATCAGGGGATGCTAAAATAGAAGTACAAAAACTTTTTTTTTAAATTTCAATCAATTTAAACCTTAACAAAAAATATTTTAGTGATTAGATGCAGAGCACAAGACAATCCAAAAACAGTCTTGTATTGAGTCTAAAAATATCATTATCTTAGACCTTAATTCCTTTGAATCCAACTTTTCAATGTTGTAGCTATCCTTTTCTCATTAATTGATCTTTTATAAGTTAATAAATGCATTGATTTCAGTTACAGTTTTACTATTAACTATTAAAAGTAAAACTACAATATTAATAAGAAGGGGTAAAAAGTGCTCTTTATACCAACTATAAAATGAAAAAGATGACAATGAGATAGACAACAGATAATAAAAAAAACATACATCTATAACCATTTCTTATACTTTGATAACATTTTCTTTTTTTTTTTTAAAACAAAAATTTTAAAAAAATATAAATTTGATAATAAAAGCAAAAAAACAAAAACAAAAAACAACCCCGAGCTTCAAATACGAAAGCTGGGTTTTGTTGTGGAAAAAATTATAAATATTTTGGTTTAGATTTAAAGTTTTATTTTACAATGAAATTCTGTTTTGAAGCTAAGCCATTAAATATCAGGCCACTTTTCTAAAAATGGAAGACTGAGTAAGACTAATAGATTGATAAGACCAATATATTAGTTGAAATAAATTTATAATTATGACCCACCATTTTTTTTTTTTGTTAATTCGTCATTTTTGGTCCAGAGGAGATAAACATATCTTATAAAATCAATCAACCCAGATGATGAACAAATTCAAATTAAAGACACCTTTGTGTGTGTGTGTGTGTGTGTTTAATAACTAAAAAAATCTCCATCTTGTTTCTGAAAAAGATTCTGTCACATTTTCAGCATTCAAAGCTAATTGATAAAGAATTATTCATTTTGGTTTGATTTTTGAGAAATAAGTCTTAAAAATCTGGAGTTAATTTTTGCTGTCTTAGTCTATTCTAATTTAATAAATATTTGTAAAAAACTTCCACAAACTATTTTCTGTCTGATTTAAGTGATTGTTGTGCATTGAGTTTATCTATTATTAATTAAAAATAGTGAAAACTTTTTTTTATTTTTTATTATTGTACAATCCACAATTTATAAAAAAAATCAAATAATAATGAACTATGTTGATAAACATTTGTATTATAAAAGCTTTTTCCTGATTGATATCAATTTCAAACTGTAGGTATTTAATTACTTAGAACTACCTAATCAAGAAAACAAGAAGCATATGCAGGATGCATCTGCTATTATAGTTGCTAATTCATTCTTTTGTCATGTAACAACTTTTATTCAAGTTTCATTCAAAGCCAAGTCTTCTTAGAATGGATTGAATAAAGGGAGCCACACTGAAGACCAGGTTGGATACACATTGAATAACTGAGGGTAGCTTAGTGGTAGTAGAAGGTAGGAATTAGTATTCATTCAAAACTTACGATATTTTGGATATTCATTATTGACAGGCATCCCTGTTGGAGTCTGAAACATTTGTTGTGTTGCTGTTTGTTGTTTATTGATTGAAGCAGAATCTTTTTCGGTGGAACTTTCTGATAATGTCGATGTAGAAATTGATGCTGCAGTGGTTGTCACTGAAGATGTTGCTGTTGCCTCTACCGTTGATGCTATGGCTGACACTGTGGATGTTGTCTTTGAGCTGTCCATTTTACTAGTTTCTGATGTTATGGTTGGTGGTACCACTGTGACTGCTGAAGTACTACTGACATTGGCTGTTGCCACCAAGGAGGTAGAAGACTGGTGAGGAGACTGCAAAAAAGGAGAAAGAAGTTATTATCTATTAAGATCAGTTATGAGACTGATTAACTAAACATTCTTCTGGTGATAGTTCTTTATTGCACCAAGAAAGAATCTTCCAGAACAAAAAGACGAACAAGCTCTAAATCAAATAATAATTATAATCAGTATTTATTATCCTTTTTGATATAGCCACACTATAAGAATATTAATACTTGATCAGGTTTTATGTTGTACAAGTAAACCCTTACAACAATGATATTATTTGAATAAGCTAAAAATTAATCTAAATTTCTTTTGTTAAATCTATTTCTTGCTTTTGTGTTATGATAAAAGCAACAAAAAATCCATGATATATATATATATGTAGAAAGAAGAATGATGAGAATTTTAAAATAAAGATTTGAAAGAATAAAAGAGCTTACTTGTTTTTGGTAATGTTTTTGATATTGCTTTGCAGCTTGGGCTTGTTGAATAGCAGCTAAAGCCACTGCTGCAGCAGCATTTGTAGAGTCACCTAAAATATAACCAATACAAGAAATTTTTTAACATTGATAAACAAAAAAATAACATTTGAAATATCAATCTATTCAATTTACAGAAATATAGGTTTCCTCACTTATAACTAATAAAACAAAAAAATTGTTAATTTGAAAATCTCTAATGTTTTTTTTATTATTAGATATTTTCATAACTTTCAAGAATTAAATGCTTGAAGGATATAAAAAGTAGTGATGGGACGATTAATCATAATCGTTAATTGTGTATTTTGTAAGGTATCAGAATCGGAATCATATTGTTAAAAAAATGCCTTAAATTTCTGATTCCTTCATTACGATTCTTTTGGTCTGATGTTGAAAAAATATTTTCTGTATTTTTAACGGCAAGATAGAAATGTAGCATGGTATAAAATGAAACCAAAGAAATACATTATTAACAGAGCCTTGATTAGTGGCCCCTCTCCCACAATTGCAGTTCGCCCATCCCGCAAGGCTCTTTTTTGGTTTATTGAATCTATTGTAATGAAAAATAAAAAATGATTAACTTGAAACAAATTATATTTGTATGTTGAAATCTATCTATCTATTAACCTAATCTGTCTAGAAGGCTATCAAATTATGTATATGTGTGTATATAAATTTGAAGAAAGGGGGTGCAAAAAGACTGAAAAGCTTTTGTCATGTTGGGCAAAAACTGGACAGACGGCAAGCCGATAGACAATTTCAAAGGGATAAACCCCTATTGCCACCACTGACCCCACCCCTTGCTTGTTTTATTTCAGATTGGTCAAGTTGATTTTTGAAACAAAATACAAAAACAAAACAAAACTAAAAAACAAAATCAATTTGGCTTAAACAACCAGAAATGGATTTTAATTTTATTTTCATCAATTCTTAAAAAATTTAAGAATATATTCTAAAAATGCAGTAAGGACTAAATGTTGGCAATAGCTAGTCCTTTATGCCAATACGAATATGAACAAGAATAATTGAACTTTTTATTTCAATCTTTAGTTTAATTGGAATTTACATACTTCAATTATACACTTGATCTATTAGTGACGGTTGGTACAGTACACATGGTTTATTTGATCACATTTTATTTTCGCACCATTCAATATTTTTAATTTATAAAATATATTTAAATCTAAATTAGATTTAAAACAAAAGTAACTAAATCAATTTTCATTTGTTTTGATTGTACCCCCCCAATGATCCTGATTATTAAAAGTATTGATTTGATTTTTTAATTTTTTTTTTCTAGTTTTAAGTTACAATCTTTGTATAAATTGCTTGTCCTACTTAATCAGCAAAACAAACACAGTAAATTTCGACAGGGGCTGACTTTGATATCCTTTGATACTTTCTTCACTATTTTGTTTTCTCTCTCTCTCTCTCTTTTTTTTTTTTTTTTTTAAAATCAAAATCATCAGAATTTTCTTTTTTTTTGTTACATTGAATTTTAAAATCATTCTTTAGTTGTTCAAAGGAAAATAATTAGACAATTTTACGAATAGAATTAAAAGAAATATCAAGGTTTTAGAATATTTACAAAAAACACAACACAGATTTGTAAAGCATTAATCTTTTTTTTTTCTTTTTCTTTCTTTTCTTTATAATAATAAAGAAAAGAAAGAAAATTAAAAAAAAAAAGATTAATTTAATATTGAAAACGATTGCATAAAAAATGGATTTTGCTTCAAAACAACAATTCCTTTCGCTGGTCTGTAGTGGGTGATAAGGATGTGATTGATCCCCAAAATTTGGCGTCCTTCCTTTAAACATACAGCTAAGGAATCGGAATTGTACTTGGTATCAGAATCGTTAATCAATATTTTCCTGGAATCGGAACAAAATTAGGAATCGTCCCTACACTTATAAAAAGAAATGCCAGTTTATTATTAGTTTAATGTTCAACAGCAATTGATAAAAGTAAATTGTACAGTGATAGGACTTCCCATACAAAAGAAATTAAAAGTCGAGAATTTTGATGTTTACCTTGCTGAGAGAAGTTCTGGTTGTTATAATAATTAGAATCATAATTTTGAGCCTGTCCATAATAAGCATTGTTTTGATCATAATAGCTTGAATGTTCATAACCAGACTGGTTATAATAATAATCACCCTGTGGCTGCTGTTGTTGCTGCTGCTGTTGATGGTCATAACTCCAGGATTTTTGTTGCTAAAAAAAGTAAAATAAAAACATAAGTAATAATGAAAATAAAAAAATGAATTATTAATAACTCGAAAATAATAATAGATTGAAAAATCTGTCTAATGACAAGATGATTTTTTTTAATCATCTTATATGTCAAAAATATATTCAAATGTATATTAAATTACATATTTTAATTGATCACCTTTTTTTTTTTTATAATTAGTTACCCCAAGGTTAAAACCTAATATTTATGACTTTATGAAGCAGAGCTTTATGTTCAAAAACAAAGTGACAAGAGTCGATTCCCCATATTTATTTTGTGATGAGTATATTTTAGGACCTTTTTTTTTTTTTAATTGATTACCTTTTTCATTAAAATATTGAAAAAATAAATCTTTTTTTCTGCTGATTTTACTCTGATCTTTTTAATGTCAGTTTTTTTTTTTTTCCTTGTTTTTGGTAGGACATTTTTTTGTTTCATTTTAACTCTAGAATTTATAAACATTTAAAATAGTTTGGATGAAAAAAAAGTTCCTTAATACTAGTCTCAGGAAATGATAACAAAAGCTAGAAAATAATTGATCAACCTATCTTTAGTTTTTATAATATCAATCAACAAGAACACTGATGAGTTTTCAAATCCCAAAATTTCTATACAACTTACCATTTGATTGCCTGTATAACTATTTGGTCTGTTGCTCAGGGTTGACATCCTATAAACAAATAAAATAAAATACATCTTTTATGCATAAAAACACAGATAAGGCTTTCTTAGGAAAAGTTTGGCAAATATCTTAATTATTTTTTATTGTTTATCAACTAAAAACTTAAAAAGAGTATTTTCTTTATTTCAGTATAAAGGATTTTCATAATTTCACATAAATGATTCCTAAATTAATAGAATTAAAAATACATACCAGGCTACAAAGAGTAATTTTTCACTATTCAACAATTTAAAACATTAAACTATACCAAAATAAAATAAATTTAATAACAAACATGTAAAATATCAAACGTTAAAAACAATTCATTTGTTTACCTATTTAAGATTGTCATAATTATTCATCCATTTTTTTTAATGGAAATATATAACATATAGAAATTATCAAATTTGTTTGTTCAAATATACAAGAAATTAAAAAAAAAAAAATGAGGTAATATGTTTTTATTATAATACAAACTATCCTCTTACGGTGAAGAAAAAAAAAAAAAAAAATCAAGAAGATACTGACACAGTGGAGAATGTGTTTTTTGCAAATGCAACTAAAATCAATTTGCCATCCACTTCAAATGGTGGGTTTAGCTGTTGTAAATGCTCTAAAACTTGTGTTGATTCCAAGATGGAAGTCATTTCCGCAAAACCATAACCCCTGGAAGTGTTGGTCAATTCATCACGGATGATTTTAATATTTTTGGCTGTAAGGGATGTTTGTTGGCTCAGAGCTTGAGACAACGTTTCTTCAGTTGTGAGGGCATCAAGACCTCGGAAGATTAACGCTAAAATTAAATAAATAGAAAAACATTTTTTTCCCTTTACGTTCAGAATATTAAAAACAAAATAAGGAAAATAGTTTGCGATCATCTTTAAAAAAAAATTTAAGTTGTTAAGATTGACATATTGCAAAGTACCAGATAGATTGATGAAATAAAGAAACTATAACTTACTATTACAAGGATTTGTGCCAACTTGATCAAAGCCATCTGGTTCTTTAGCACGTTCAGATTCTGATGAAAAAAATAAGAAATGGGAAAGGAAAGATATGATCAAGTTGTATGACTGTTCAAATTTGGAAGAGAACATAAAAATAGAGAACATTTTTAGTAAATTAAAAGTTTTAATTTTACCTAAAAAATTCTTCTAAAGTGCAGCTTTTTACAAAAAAACAATTTCACTTGATTATTATATCGAATTTTTACAACTAATAATCATTATTTCCAAATTAAATTTTTTCTCAGGAAATTATATTTCAATAATTTATAGATAATAATTCTTAACAAGCTACTTTTCCCCTACTTGTTTTCACTTTTTCATAATCAACATAATAAAAGTGATCATTGAGATGAACAGGAAGAAAATAATTTTTTTTAAAAAGAATTACCTTCTCTCGATATACTGCACTTAAAACAAATATCTCTTCGCTTAAAATTATGTGCTCCACACTGTCCAATGAAAAACAACAAAAAAATATTGTTTGAATTAATAAAAACATTGAAACAACATATAAAAATATTTTTATCAGTTAAGGAGTTTAGAAAAAGATAAATACTGTGCATTTGAGACCAAACTAGAACACCCGTTAAACATTGGGTCGAATAAATAATTTAATATCCTGGTAAAAATAAACAAACAGTTCACAAATGTATATTTCATTTCAGCACCATGCAAAATTGCTAAATACACATACACATCAAATTTTGGACAAATACCATAAAACAACCCCTAAAAAAAGGGAGTTTTTATCCTTAAAAAAGCCTCTTTGGTATGCCGAAGACTTATCGCATGATTATTGTAATTAATTCTCAACAAATACATAAAGATTATCACACAAACAAATATTATAAACAAAAAATGATTAAATTAATAACTGAAGTATATGGTAAATAAAAACTACAAACTTTGATGTATTTGTTGTTCACCATTCTAGAGAAAATACTTAAGCCGATAAATCAGGAAATATAAAAATATCAAAAAAATGGTTCTGTAGATCTTTTTGTGGATACATAGCCTCTTCTTTTCTAATTTGCACCATTTTTTTTTTTTAAGAAAAGGTAGTACATTTCTAACAATGAACATGAGATCACATGGACATAGATTTGAATAAGTGAAAAAAGATGCTATAGAAATAGTAACTGACCTTATTGCAAACCCAGTCACCTTTTTGCGCCTTATCAGGTCCAATCTTTGGCTGGCTGTAGTGCATGGTAACAGGGAACATGTCCAGGAGGTAGAGTGACCCCTAGAAGAGAAGAAGTGGAGAGGAATGTGCATTAGAAGAGCTACATTCCAAGATGACAAAGACATATTATCATCCATTTGCCAATGCCATGGTTCTAGATTCAGCCCCCACACATTGAGTGTGGCTGCCAAACAGTCAGGTCAATTTGATGTGTAGTAGTACAGGTAATAAGAGGAATGTATGAGAATGAAGGAAAAGAAAAATGAGAAAAACAGTCATAGTAATATGAGGTGAGGCAGAGAGGATAGATATGTTTTAAAAGGTTATTATTTGACAAAATTTAAACAAATCATCAGTGGCATTATCACAAACAGAACGTCATCCAGAAAATAATAGATGCACAATCCAAATTGATTTGCTCAAATGTATACGACTGAATTTGACATCAATAATCATTTGATAAGCTTTCAATAACATTTTTTTAAATATGTTCTTTTAACAGTGATGACAAGTGGATTGTTTAGTGTCTAAACTTTGCATACTACATAACTTTTTTGAGTTTAGTGAATTGAATTTTGTTAGATAAAAAACAGTTTCATTTCAATATGAACAAATTGCAAAATTATTGACTCTTGAATAAGAAAATATTACACAGCCTAAAACATGGCTCTATGTACTATAGGAAAACCTTAGGGGTTAATTAGGATTATTTCTAATGCACTCTCTTCAATGATAATCTTATTTTCTGGCTTGATAAGACTTTGCCAGATTTGTCTGTGTGTTATTAGAAACCTCACAGGTGTATGAATAAAATTTCTGGTCATCAGAAAATTTGAAGGGAGCTATTTACACAGATGAACTTTGCCCTAATGAATTTTAACGATTAGATGATTTATTTTCCCAGCATATCAACCCTCATGGGTTATTCATTGCTGAAGAGATTATTTGAATTTTAATGAAATCACTATCTTTTTAAATCCCTATCATTTCCGCCTCACCCTGTGAAACAGAAGGAGAAAATAATCCTATTAAAAATGTAATCTAAAAACTTTTTACAAACACAAAGATACATTCTTTTACATCTATACAGATAAGATTTTAAAATTTAAGGAAGAAAAAAAGCCATTTTTAAAAATTTCTTTTCTCTTATCAAAAATCTAAGCAACCATTGCAAAATAAACACAATGCAGTCATGCATGGGATACGATTAAAATCTTTTTCAAATAAAAAAACAAAAAGGAGGGAGATAGGGATGGAATTTGTATAAATAAATATTATGACATATTTTTTTTTTTTAATTTAAGAGTATTTTTAAAGAAAATAATTAAAAATACCAAAAACATTAGTTTTATAATTTTACATATAAGAGTATTGTACTCATTCAGTATGTAAAATTTTCATATTAAAAATTGTAATTTCCAGCCCTTTTTCATGAGTTTTTGCCTATTTTTTAAATTCTTTTAACTGAATTCGAAAGTTAAATCATAGACACTATAATTATCACTATTTTGATGTCTATTCTAATTGATTATGGTTATGCTTATCACATTTCAACCATTCCATTTATCAATAAACTTTAGGTATCACTTGTCATAGTCAGCTCAAGTTGTAGCAAATAAACTCAAAATAAGAACCTTTTTTCTTGTTCATATAATTAATAAGTAATAAACAAAAAGACTAAATCAAACCCCAAGAAGCATTTAAAGTGAAAGTTAATATTGATAAAATACTTATGAATGAGGAAAATGATTGAGGTAAAGAACTCTTTCATCTTAAAAATTATATATTACATTGGTATACTAATCAATGGTATAGCAGAACTTCAACAAAATTATCAAGACAATCATTCAAAATATGTTTAAAAGTGTAAATTTTTTTATTCAAATTTTATCTTATTAAATAAGCAGAAACAATAAAAGAAAAACTCTTTTCAAATTGAAATAAATAATATAATACTCTAAGTCTATTTACATAATACTGATGGATAAAAAGACTTCAATGAAGGGACAGATAAGGGTCTTTCAGAACAAGAAAAAAAAAGCCTGTTTAAAAGAGGTAGCCAATGCTAGCAAAATAAGGAAATCTCTTACAAATTACCCTAAAATCAATGAGTTTAACCTTTAATACTTATTGCTGGAAATCTAACAAAAGGTAAATACTTCTTAACTAGAGATTCAGAAAACAAAACTGATGATAACAACCAATAGAAATCAATAAATTTGGATTAAAAAATAGTTTGCACTATCCTGTAAAAATGAAAAGACAGAGGAAGAATGAATTTATCATTTTCATATATTCAATGGTATTTTTCATTGAATTGACTTATACCAAAGAAGCCTTCAGAAATTGAAAAGTCTGATAAAATTAAAAATTGATAAATCATGTTTTCAATAGACACACATTTAGACCGATTTGGTTTATTTTTATGTTGTAACACTAATTATCTGGAAAGACATTATTCCATAGAAAAGTTTTTAAGGATGATTTAAAGAAAACATTTCTATTTCTGAGATTCATTCAAAATACAACTAAAGCACAAGCAAGTTAATGAAATAGAAATTTTTTTTAAAACTAAATCAATTTTTTTCTAGATTTGCCTATTAAGTGAAGATCAAAAGATCAAGTGGCATGTCTCTAAAATCTGGTTCACTGTTTCAATTTCATTTTGAACTATATTTAATGAACTTGAGATTAAGAGAATTTGTTGCAATGCAATTCAGTGCAACAAATTTTCTATTGACTTCTTCCTTGGTTATGTCCAGAATTCTAAAAAGGCTTGGCTAAATGTCACTTAAAACTAAGAAAAAAAAAAAAAATCAACAGAGAAAACCAAAAAAACCAAACAAAAAAAGACATGCTTGTTTTTATAAGAAAAATATTTGTATTAAGGAGGAGGGTAATGGTGATGATGATGATGATAACAAATGAATTGGATCATAATTCATGCTTTCAGAGATAATTCTGTATGAAATCAATGCTGGACATGTTGCCATGGGGCAATGTAATACTGACCTCCTAAAACTAAATCTGATATACTTGTCAGGAGAGATAGTCATCATCATCACCGTTAGCAGCACCAAATAGCTTGAATTCTACAAGTGTCAATGAATTAAGGGTTTTATACTACATTGGGATTATAGAATTGCAATCAAAGAAACAAGAAACATCCTAAGAAAAGTGCTTGGTTTCTGTTATCTTAAGCAAAAAGTGACCTCCCTCTGAGTGGTTTACATCCTAATGAAAAAATATCTTCAATAAATGCTGTCAGGAAAATTGTCAATTTCTAGGTTGTAGAAGTTTGTAATAAGCAGATATGATTTATATCATCCAAAAGAAGTTAAGTCAGATTTTGTTAGAATAATGATGTAAAATTTTGGCTATACTAATGTCCATATTTTATAAAGAGAGAGCAAACAGCAATGAAAAGAAACCCTAAAGATTTTATCTTAAGATAGTTTGAGGAATTCTTTCAAAAAGTATTAAATTTATGAAAATAGAAAACCTTATGACAAAGATCAAATATTTAAGAATATAAATGATATAATATTAAATAAATCTATAAGGTTGATTCAACCAGCATATTAACCTTTATTAAGTCATTTAATGCTGAAAATTGTTTTGATTGAAAATAATAAGGAGTTTAATTCCAAATTCTCTAATGTTGAGCCAAACATTATTTTGAGTCAACCAAAGACAAGTACTATTTAAATAATCCTGGCAGGTATATAATCACCAAGATCACTTATTATTCTTATCACCTGGTTATATGCAAAATGTGTAAATAATAAGAAGGACTCATTTTTTTTTTTCATTCTAAAATTAAAAAAAATAATTTTGCACCCCAAATAAAAATACTTAAAATTTATAATACCACATGTTTATGACAAGTTTCAGCAATGATTTAATACATGTGAGATGAAATCATGAAAAGAAGAGAGAAAGAGATGGGGAGAGAGAGAGAGAGAAAATAAGGATTATTAAACCTGACTTTAAAAAGGGGTTAAAAAACTATTATCATTATAATAAAATTGATTTTGTTTTATTCAAAGAAAAGAGATGAGATAGATCTAGATGTATTAGGAAATAAGAATAGTAAAAGTCAAGGTACACAAATAGAAAAACATTTCAGGACTACAAAGAAAGGTAGAATAAATGTTAAGAGGGGGTTAAATACTAGACATTTTTTTAATCTTGAGGGGAGGTGGATTGGGGGAGAATAAAGAATTAAAACAACAAACAACAACAAGAAAAATAAATGTTTATGTCATAAGCAGTGAGAATAAAACACAACTGCTAGAGACATTTTAAAAAAGAAAAAAATTACTGAAAGTCTGTCTGTATGTATGCACATATGTATATGCTAGGGTGTTGTATGTGTTTATGAAATTTAATTGTGAATGATGATAATAATAACCAAGCTAATTTGTATGTTAAAGAGAAAAGGAGAATAAGTTGGAATATTTGTAAATGTGAAAAAAAATTCTTAAAATCAGTTGATTTTTTTTAAAGTTCTTTTTTAAATAATACTAAAAAGCAAAAACATTTTTAGTTTTTTCTACTGAGAAATCTGGTGAAATGGAGAGAAAAAATGAACCACAGAAAAAATTTTTTTTGTCCTTTAACAGTTTTATTATAAATGGTAATTTTTTAACAAGAAAACATTTATGAGTATCATAAAAATGTTAATACTTTTTAATAATATTTTAACTGTTTGTTTGTTTGCAGTGTTATGGCTGTTTGTAATGTTTATTCATTTGTGAATTAGTTTAAGATGTGATTTAGTTTAATATTGTTTCAGAATTTTCTGTAATTATTTGTGATTTTGATTATATATACATATTTTTTTTAATAGTTGAAAATGATTCATTATTCTTTTGTTAATATTTCCTGACAAAGAAACTAAATTTTGTATTTAGAAATAAATAACCTTTTTAATTGTATTTATTGTATTTTTGTAGATTTATCATGTTGTATGATTGTGTTGTAATTATTGGCAATGATGATGATAATGATGTTGGTGTTGGTGATGGTATTGTTTGTCTACTGTACCGGTACAAAGTCTTAGATAATTGTTTAAGACCTGATTCTGTTCCATCCAGCGCTGGGCATCTGCTACGTTCTGAAACTCCACAAAAGCAAACCCACGGGATGCACCTGCGTAAGTATTCAGAATGTCCCGCATTAGTGGAACTAATTGCTAAAAATTTGGATGGTTATGATCTGAAACCAACCAGAACTTGTGAAACCCAAGGGAAGAAAGCAAATCACTCACTGAGGGGAACAATAAACCTGAGAAGGTCGCAATAGTTGCAGCACAAGATAATAACAATAATAAAAAAGATTTTTTTAAATAGTAACAATAATTTCAATAATAATAACTTACCTTATTTACATTTATCAACATCACATTTACAAAGACATTTAATATTACAAAAATATTATCAAATAATAATAAGAGATCCTTTGAACAGTGTTAATTCAGATATAAACTTTTAGGCATAAATGAATGTACCTGAAAATTCTTTAAAAAAAAAAGATTCAGAAAAAATTCATAGATAAATGAAATAAAAGAAAAAAGAAGGCAATATAAATTCTTAAAAAAATGATAATTGTTATAGCTCTTAATTAGATGGCTGCTATGTTGTATCTACGGACAAATTTAATTTTAGTTGTCTCAAACAACTAAATATTTTAATTTACTAGCCAAACATAAGTAATGCTAAAATTTACTAGCCAAAATGATGTAATGCTATTTCACTCTAATGTTATGAATAAACCAATAATTTCAAGTGAAGTATTGTTTTATTTTTGAATTCTCTAAGATAATACAGACAAAATTTATAGGAGGAAATTCAGAAATTTTAATCAGTTTCAATATAATCAAACTAGAATCAACAATATTGTATATACATATATACATTATAAAAAACATTACAGCTGGCAAACACTTTAATACTTGCTCAATTTGAATTGTCAAGTTAATAGCTTTTACTTTGGTTTTCAAAGAGTGTTACTTTTTCGATTCACAGACAATGTTAGGTGGCCAGTCACACTGTCCTGGTCCACCAGCAATCTTTCTCCTGCCGTTTGCCATCCACTTCTCAATGGATTTCTCTGGGTTAAATTCAGCCAGATCTGGGCCTTCAAAAGAAATCATTACTAAGTCTGATAGTTTCTGTACAGACAAGCTGCTTCGTACGACACTCTTTATTCTTTTCTGTGCAGAAAAGGCTCTCTCACACTCTGCAGAGCTAATTGGCAGAATGAGCATTATTCTTACAAGATGTAGTACATTGTAGAAGTCAGTCTTGTATGGGTCCTTGGTTAGTAGGATTTGCCAAAGGTCAGAATACGACTTGTCTCTGAAAGTATTAGCAACAAAGAATTTCAACTGCCTCCATTCTGTTTTAACTAGTTCCATGTTGCATCCTGCAGCCACAAGAGGTTTTCTAAACCAATCACAAATGACATCTATTTCGTGGTTACCAAAATGGAGGAGTTCTCTTTTAGATTCTGGCCACGTGTCATTATTAAACACTTTCAGGAAGCTTTGCACCACACCTTGAGCATCTACACTTGTGTTTGCTCCCAACAAATTTTGGAACCTTGATTCAAGTTCTTTTATTATGAGATCAACAGTAGATTCGATGTACTTGTTCAGTTTGTCTTTGGCTAGACAAATAGGACTCCCAGTCATTTCAATCCCTTGAAATCTGGGTTGCAAATTTTGGAACTGTTGTTCCTCAATACATTTTAAAAACTTTTCGTACATTCCTCCGGGAATGCATTCCTCTTTCATACTTCCAATAGTTTCAATGCAATCTTTAATAGCTGCAACTGCTAGAGGAAGAATGAGATTATTTTTCTGCAGCTTTAAACTCAGCAAAGCTAGCTCACCAAACAGGTCAGATACAAAATGGCAAAATGCAGTGAATACAAGGTCTTTTAATTGCTTATGTATTTTCTTCGCTCTACCAGCAATATCTGCATTTGGTGATGTGGCTGCAAGATGTTCCATATGTGTGTAGATGGCTGCATACTGACCATGATCCTCAGCCAAATGACCATCTTTTTTCCCTTGTAAAAAGACTCTCATTGCCCTATCTACATGGGGAACCCATCTGGTACCCTTTACTGGTGCTGGTGAGTAGATTCTTGTTTCAAGTTCTTCCCCAATAATCCTTAATTCCCTCTTGCTCTTTGGGCTGAAGTGGTACGTTTTCCATATCAAATGCAGGCAGTCATTGACAGACTCCATAATAGAACATTGTTTTTGTAGCTTTAACAGAGCTAATTCAAGCCTGTGTGCCATACAATGGAAGTCAATAAGATGGGGAACTTCCTGCCTTAAAAGTGATACAACACCATTCCTCTGTCCAATATTAACATTTGCACCATCTGCACAAAACCCAACAATCCTTGATGACATTTTATCATCACTGATCCCCACTTTCAAAAGAGCAGATTTAGTAGCAGAGATAATGCCTTCAGCATGGCTATGTTCAATGGCAATAACTTCAACAAGTTTATTTTCTGCTTTGCCATTCAATATTATTCTCACATAAACTGCTTCATTTTCTGACACAGAACTGTCAGTGGCACCGTCGATCATAACTGACACATAATGAGAGTCACTAATAGATTGCAATGTCTCATCTCTGATAGTGCTTGCAATAGTAGACATCATTTCCCCACACCTAACATCGTTACTGTATGCAGGTGTCACAGGTAGCCCGTTTTTGTATTGTAAGAGTAGAGGTTTGAGCTTTGTGAAGGCCATTTCTTCCTTTCCTATACAATAAACTGTGTTAAATTTAATTTTTAAATCTGTCAAATCCTTTTCGTTTGATTTGATTTCTGCTTCAAGAAATTTCTTACCAATGTGGGAGCTTTCAATCGATTTTTTGCCTTTTTTATTAATGATAAAGTCACGGCACTTGCTGTGTCGAAGACTTTTACTATGGGCAAGGATGTTTTCACGTTTAAATTTAGTACTACCATCAACAAAATCAGTTTTGCCAGCCAAAGTTGGACCAGCGTGACGACAAAAATCACAATACATGCTGTTTTTTTCTTTGTCATAACGAAGCCAAGGGAAAATTGACAACCAAACTTGTCGGAATTCTCGTACAATGGACGGTTTATTTTCATTTTGTGTGTCGTCAGGATTATCATCTGAGGGATTCTTTTGAATCTCAATTTCATCCTGCATTTCTACACGATTTGATTTTATGAAGAAAGCTGATATCGGCTTTGTTGTTTTCTTTGATGCCATGTTTTTATCTTTCACAATTCAATCTTTCTTTGCTTCTTTGCACTTGGAATGAAATATGAAACTGCGAATAAAATTAACAAAAACCTCTTATTTTAATTTTTTTGGTGGATTACAGATTTTATTTATTGAACATAACTAAAATAAACTATCTAGTGAAAAAAATGAGCTACAGCTACACTAGCAGTCCTAAAAAATCACAATTTAATGGAGTGATAAAAATTTGAATAATTTGACACTGGATCTTTGGAAGCTCATAAATACTTCAAAAGTTTAATTTAAACCAGATTTTTTTTCTCAATAGAATGAACAAAGACCGAAGTTTAAAATAGTAAAAGGTTTAATCGAAAAATATGCAATATTTTTTTTTAAATCGATTTTGTTTAAAAAAGATTTCAAAAAATTCAACGAATTTTAAGTTAGTCCGATATAAAAAAAAATATAATTTAAAATCAAAATATCACTTACCTATTAAAACATTATACTCAATTTGTACTTCAATTATTGATTTTTTTAAATTTGTCCAAATATATATTTTATATCCCAATGTATAGTTTAATGAAAGGGTTTTATAGGTGGGGGTTAAAAAAAAAATCGCCATTTATTTTGAAATAATAAATCAATTGAAACCGAAAGTCCTTTTATGCTTTTTTCAAATAAAATAAAAATTATTGAGGTGAATTTTTTTAATGAATACTCCCCCCCTCCTATATGAAAACACTGTATAAAAACAAAATGCCTGAGAAGGGATTGCATGCATTATAAATTAAAGAAAAGATAAATAAATAAAATTATGTATTTCTTATTTCAAAATTTTTTTCCGCACTGTCTCAAAATTAAGCTTGAAGATAGAAATTTTAAACGTCAATTTTTAAAAATCTAGGCATTGTAAACTCCCCAATGGCCCGTTTACTAAGGGTAACTCCGAGCCGGGAAGCACAGTCTTAAATCATTAACACAAATCAAGTCCAAAAAGAAAAACAAGTCCAATTTGAATGAATAAAAAATATATATTGTGTTAAAAGAAGAAAAGTTAAAAAAAAAGGTTACAGGAATTAAAAGAATAAAAATAAAAAAAATAAGTGCAAGTTAGATTATATCTAACAGGCGAAGTCCAAAAAAATGATAGTTGCAAGTAATTATGCTATTCCGTAATTAATTAAATCCTCGTTAGTGATCGTCTAATTATTAATTCATGCAGCGGCAATTCGATCCCTCCGGGGTAGATATGCCGTGCAAGTTAACAGTCCCACGTTGTGTATTTTTTTGTTTGTTTGTAAGTATAAGTTTATATCTGCTTAAAAGTAATCCAGTAGCTTTTCAATTGAGGTTGATACCCCAAAACAATTCAATCCAGTGTCGCTGGTGTGCGCGATAAGGCATTAAAATTTTCAGTCAATTACAAAAACAATTTAGTGACAGGAAAAGTGTTTCTTTCGGCCGAGACTTATCGTTGTTTTTTGTTAACAATATAACTTCATGAAAATGAAGAAAAACGATTGTTTTCTATGTCTCTCAGTGACCGGGGGTAAGCGGTTGGGTCGGAGAGTGGTGGCAGGTCCCCTCCGTACTGTGAGAAGAGACAATTTGAAATTTTGAGCTCAACTAACTTTTTCGATTTTTTTCCAAATCTCTTATAGTGAGGGAAGTGAGTGGGGCGAGAAGTTGTTGGGTTCCCCACAACGACCAATCGTTATGTCTCGATCCAGTCCTCTGGTTTTGTCATCTGAAGCCAACTGGGCTGTTTTCGAGCCTTCAAATATTTTTTTAGATTTCAAGGGATCTGACCTCAGGTTCAGCTTTGACGAGATAGTCATAACATTACTACTCGGTAAAACTCTAATAATCTTACTCTATCTTCCTCACTTTTAAGTACGAACCTTACTCTATCTATCTCATTTTCCTTTTCCTGGGAAACCAATGCTTTAATAAATCTCAGTTAATTTCAGCAAGGTCCCCCGACGTTGCCCGCCACACTAATTTCTCCAATAACGTTGCCAGCCACACTAATTTCGCCAATATTCTTCACAGTGGCTGGCTGTTTCACGCCAGCCACCCCTCTTTTGGGTTACATTCGCCCCCTTAGCCGTCGCCTACTCAAAGACTGGGGACGGTCTAACCTTTATTAACACAAAAGGGGTTCTAGTCTACTCCCTATTCCCTAATGTATCCTTTACATTACTACTGCAAACTGCAATAAAAGAAGAAAGAAAAAAAAAAAAAAGTTCACTTGACTTCAGGTGACTGCCCCATGCATCGCAGTCCCTTAAAAGAAATAGTTCTCCATAATAGTCCTTGTCATCTTTGGACGACCCGCAGGTCTGTCACAAATACACATGCAGCAAAAAAAACCCAATGAAAATTTAATATCATCATCATTTTTTTTTGCTTTCTATTTTCACTGTCCTTTTTTCAATGTCTCTTGTAATCCTGTAAGTATAATAATAAAAAAAATTCAAAGTTCATTTATTAAGGATTAAATCGGGAGGAGATTTTCTTCTGCTTTCCTCGAATCCACACTGCTGCCAAGTGCTAGTAATCCTGATTTTTCACTGCTCATTCTGGGATGCTGGGTCTCCAGTCTGGGGCTGCGATTGGTCGTCAAATTCTCTTTGACCAAGTGGTCCTGGGCTGGCCCTTGGTGATCGCTGATAAGGGTCATTCTCATTGGGATTAGGGGTCGCCGAGAGGCATCCTAAACAAGCACACCCTCGCATTTTTTTTCTTACACACCACATTGCAACAGCCCATAATATCAACACACCCAACGACATACTTACCCAGCCTCCCACCGTGCTCCATGAAAGGGAGGTGGTCTTTGACTCGTCAGTGGTCATTTTCTCCAAACGATCTTGCAGTTTTTCCAGATTTACCTTTCCGATTTCCCGCAGTAACTTTGGCAGTTCGAGCCTAACTAGCGGGCTCGTCTCTCGGACCACGGGGTCCCATAAGTTCGTGAAATTAGCCATATAGGCATTCACCTTATTTAACATCGGGCCCTCATTTAGATACCTCTGATCCGACTGGTAATAAGCCGGTAGTCCAATACTCTTGCTATAGGCCCCACAGCCCTTACTTAGCTCTACTAAGGTCACAGGAGGGGACACCTTAATGGTACCAGAAGGTGTATCCCCACACACCGTAGATAATTCAAATTCCACCTGAGTGGCCACTGCCCAAGTGCCATCCACCACTCGGGTTGCCAGGGGCAAGAGGGTGCTCTTTCCCACCTCTACCCTGCAGGCCACTGCAATTTTACTATCCTCACTCTGGTATAAGGCCAGGATACACAACTCGTGATCTCCTGTCACGTATATAAGACTCTCTGATCGACAGGTGCCCAACCTATTGGTCCGGCACCTGGTAGCCTCGTCCTTAATAAGGAGCATAAACCGGTCTCTCGCCAGGTTAAATGCTATAAATTCTGATTCTATCAAATAGCTGGCCAGCACACCCAATCTAGGTGTGTCCAGTGGGTATGGAACAGGCAAGCTTATAGCCTGATACACCTCATAGCGGCTATTTCGGTTCCACAGAGGCAGGGACACGAACACCAGGACCTTTCCATTCTCTAGTTGCGTGCTACAGCCTAGAGATTGGTAGTACTTCCACAGTTCCTTCTCTGGAGTTATGGGTAAACTTAGATGGTTAGGTACTCTCCGTCTTATATATATCTTCAAGTACTTCTCTCAGTTTCTCAGGCGTTATTATTCTAGGGGCTAGATGCCCCAATGCCAGGGCGTCCAGTTGCACCCTGACGGGTTCAGTCCACATTACCAAGGACTGCTCCATACGCTTCAGCTGGCTCAACATATTCCAAACCTAGAAGTATCTTTGGAGGAATACCTCTCCTCGGGAAAATTCCTCTTCCAGTCTAGTGGAACGGTTAGCAATGACTCCCTGCAGAGATCGAAATTGGTCAATCAGTGCATTCACTGCTGCTCGATTATCCGCCACTTCTGTTCTTGTTATGTTCAGGATAGATAACCCATCCTTATTCACTTGGACCAACGTTTTCTGTCCCCTTTCAACTGAAAGTAACCTCTGCCTGATTAGGGTTACGTCCTCCTCGGCGACTACGCCGAACAAGGCCCCTAAGGCCTTACCTATTATAGGTAACACCGCTCTTTTGGGTCTACTTTCTAACCGACTTATTCGGGTCCAATAATTATTCTGTTCCGCCCAACCGCGTTTCAACAGACGTACCTCTTCTTCCAGGGGTCTCAAGACCCAGGAATACTCTTCAGTGTTCTCATAGGCATCCCTTAATTGCCTCCTAGCTCCTTCTAACTGAACTATCCCTTCTAAAAGATCCTGGGACATCCTTTGTCCCGGTCTCAAATCGTTCACTAACGTCACTAACCAATTCGACTGAGTGATCATGACTTCACTCGTTTTTCTAAAGACGACACCCCTTCCAACTCTCAGGGCTTCTGCCGTCATCACTGTGGTCATCAGGTACACCAACCATCTCTGGTCCATACCTGGAATCAGAGAAAGAAAAATCCTCACTTAGGGATATTAGCTTTCTTACATATCCCACTCCACCGGTTAACTAATCTCCTACATATTCTACTCTAGTAGTGCTTCTACTCTCCAGGTTTCCCGCCTGGGCTTATCCCCGAGATAGTCGTCGTACTAGAATGCCCAAGATCAGAGGAGTCCAGGGCCAGACACACCCCACACACCGGTAGGGACACGGCCAAGCAGGCGCCTTTGCTCCACCATGCCCTCTGCTCCGATAAGCATGGGCGGTCAACCCCGAACCACCCCGGACCTCAATCACCGTTCCTTCGCACATCTCCCCGGTCACAACTCTAGCTAGGTAAACCTCTAATCGTCGTTCTTAGAGGCCCCTTCTAAATGGGCCCTTCTCTCTGCAGTCGCCCCTCTTAGCCTCTGCTTCAGGGGCAATTCATCCGAGGGCGTGGTTAGACCGCTCGCCTCAGCTGGCGTGGTCAGTTCGACTGGAGCCGCTTCGTCATTTCCACCGCCATGTTCGGACCAGTCGGGGTTTTTTGAGAGTTCAGCTTCCCCACCGGAGGGGACTTCGTATCCCTCCACTACCGACCTCCATCTGTCTCTTAACTCGGACAAGGGAACCTTATCTTCCTCGTCCAATGAACTAAATTCCTCTTCTCCTGTCGAGGGAGCTATAGGCAGCTCTTCCAGGTTATTCTCCTCTCGAGGGGGGCTCTTCTTGCGCCTCATTAGGGGCACTCTCCGAAGCAGGCCCAGCCCTAGTCGGCGTCTGACCTGAGGTCCCCTTCACTGCCTTACCATCATTTTTCCTCTCAACGCCCTCATGGCGTCTAAATCGATCCACACATACATCTCCTCCTCATCCGAGGTCTCCATGTCTACCAGGTCCACCAGGGTTGCTTTCCTAGGCTTTCGATCTCTTCTACGAGGAGCGGGAGTATCTTTAAACTCCAACTTGGCCAGTTTAATATCACTGGCGTGGACCCTCTTCGTCTACCCCGCGATCTGGTCCCAGATCACGTATGAAACCGGTCCAGTTTGCTCTACTTTCCGGTAGTAGGGGGTCCACCGGCGGTCCAACTTTCCTTCACGGACTTGCACCTTGTAATATACTGGATCTCCGACCCTAAATTCCACCTCCTTCCGATCTCTATTCACTCGGGCATTTCTTCGTTTCTGTGCCCTCTGAATACGTCTTCGGGCCTGAACGAACATCTTATGCTGCTGTTCTAGCATCATTTTATGATGTTCCTCACCCAGGTATTTCTGCCTAGGCCTAAGAAGGTTATCAATGGGGAGAACCACGTCTCGCCCAAACACTAGCTCGTAGGGGGAAAACTCCGAGGAGTCATT
>JAUZSX010000016.1:329279-344088 GCA_034780655.1 Idiosepius hallami | reverse complement strand
GATTTCCAATAATGCCCCTTGCCAAAATTTGCCAAAATATGTTCTTCAGGTAAGGGACGCTAAAATAAGATTCTACCTTTGTTTTGTTTTGTTTTTAACTTCACTCTTATTTCAATTTTAAGGTTTTAGTTATCAAGGAAATAGTATTGAATTGGATTTTAGTTTTAAGTGAAAATGAATTTAATGCAAATGCAAATAAATAATTCTACAATAGAATAACATGTGGAATCGAATTTGTTAAACTTTTGCCAGTAGTCCCCCAGAAATAACACAGACAGCCTCCCTCGTGTTATTGGGTTGACACAGGTGAGGTAGGTGCTGAGTGCCGAGACCTACGACTCTCTCGTCAGTCTCGGCTCTGCTGAAGTATCGTAGTAGTAGTGGTTAGTGGAACTAATAATAAAGACAGAGAGACACGTCTACATCAAGCTAAGCATTTATTGAGACTGAAGATACTACTAGGAAATACCAGTACCACATGTGGTATAAAAAGTTGTAACTCATGTTTAACACCTAGGTCCATGTCAGATTTCTAGTGGGGGGGCTCACAGGAGCAAAGATAACACGAAGACGCATTTAAATTACTTAGCTAATTCAAACTTGACATTAAGATTTTTGTTTCTAAACTAAACTTGTTTAATAGACACCACCTAAAACCAGTGTTAACCTGTCACTGGCCTGCTGCTGGGTGCAGGAGAGAGAAAACTCAAAATTAATCTATTGTTTGTTGGGCCATTTTATTTCAGATTATATATTATAAGAAGTTAAAAAATACCTTTTAAAATATAAAGAAAAAGAAATTAATCCTAATAGATGAATATTTTAGCAGTAGTTGCAGTCACAAGTTAGACTACAACTAATATTGGAATTTAATATCAATAAGACTGAGAACTTGTATAAAACCTTTACTAAAACCACTTGTGCCAGTGCCGGGCTTAGAGTGCCCACAGACCCCGCAATTGCAAAGGGGCCGCAAGCTTCTTAAAGACCGCAGGCTGTCTAGGGGCTGCAAGGTTCTTTGGCTTCACAGATCTATAGTAATTAAAAAAATGACCTAAATTAATTAATTATCAGAATTAACTAGAAAATTGTTCACACTTGAAATATACACCTATCAATCCATCCATCTCTTCCTTTCTCCCAATATATATTTGCATATGTATGTATATATGGTCTTTGATTGAATGCTCCAGTATGTTGGATGAGGGCAACTTACCTTTTTAGGGGAAAGGGGGTTTGCAATTTGCATTCTGCATTGGGGCCGCAAGGTGACTCAGCACAGCACTGCACTATGCTGTTTGTTTTTCTCAAGTTTGTTGCTCTTCGAATGCTTTAGGGTTCAACACAAAGCATGCTGGGCTGAAGTAATTGCTGAGGAAAACTAAAACATTGTGAATATAATATTAAAGATGAGAGTAGAAGTCCAAATCAAATAAACATAAACAAACTTCATCTAGCTGTAAAATACTACAAATGAAATGTTACTTTATTTGGACAATATAAAATTAAAGATGAGAGTAGAAACCCAAATAAATAATGAGCATATTCAAACTGCATCCAGTTATGAAATACTACAAATGAAATGTTTATTTGAAGAAGTGTAAGAAAACCAAATGGAAATTTGTCTAATCAAATTTCTTTGAATGAAAATGTTTGAATATTGAAATCATGTAAAAATAACTGGAAATATTTGATTGGTGAATCATTAACAAATTTGTTAGATGTTCTCTGAGTCATTTTAAGCTTTTTAGAATTAATTATTCCACTCATTACATTATACAATTCAAACAAATATTGTCTAGGCACATCATCTATTGTACTATTATATAATACATACACACATATATATTATGAAAAATATTTCTATCTAGGAAGCAAATCATTATACAAGTTTTATTAAATATTAAAGATACGGGCCACAATGTTATGTTTTAAATCCCTTCAAATTTTCTAATTACTATTAATACAACACAAATATAACTAACTCCTCAAAAATTAGAAATATTAAAAAAAGCAGTACATATAAGATCTGAAATGCCTAATTTAAATTAAAATTAATTTTATGCAAAGTTGTTGTTCTTTACTACATTTAGTCCAACTTTTATCCACCAGCCTTCATCAAGTGTTCAACCATGATGCAGAAACCCCAAGTTTCTTAATTATATTCTCAACAACCACTGCCTTCCATAGTTTTAACCAATTCAATCTTTGGCCTGCTTGGGTAGGAATCAAAACTGCTATCTTCCAACAATGCTCAGCTAGCATGAGAGAGACTCAAAATCTCTATCCACTGAACCATAGATAGAGTTGGGCAAAATGTAGTGAAAAACAACAACTATGTAAGATGAGAACAAAGTCTAAAAAAAAAAGAAAATAATAATTAAGAATCTTTATGTCAGAACTTCCTAAATAAAAATGCAACATCTTTAATTGTAAAAAGAAATTAACCAAACTTGTTCCAATGCTAGTTGAAGTAAGTTGGTCATATGCCCATCTTTTCATAAATGAAGATGCCCATCTTACCCTAAATCAAACTTTTGAGTTCCACCCAATTGTTTCCTAGGCATTGGTAAAGTAAGATGTTTTTCACTTTGCATGAAGATAGTGCAAGTAGAAGAAGTCAAAAGAATGCCTGAACCTTTCTGCTAGGAACACAATGGTGGTTAGTGGGGAAAAATTTGTTCATATGGAAATATTTACTTTTTATGTGCAAAATTAGATTTTTCCATTTATTTTGATCATGGTGAACATTCATCAAACATTTTTTTAGGGCAATTAAACTAGGACAAAGCAAGAGTTTTCCACAAGCAACAGTGACTCATAGAAATCACAACTGATATCATTTTCAATCTTACTCCAATGCCCAACTTAACCTCTCCTAAATATTTAGTACTTATTTAATGCACCTTTACACAAATAGCCATTAGTGACATATAATGATTGTAGATTTTATAGATGTCATCTGACAGTGTGTGTGTGTGTCTGTGCACGTGTGTGTGTGTGTTAGGAATTGTGTTATGACTCACAAAAATATAAACAATGATTTGCTAATTAAAAATAAAAATAAAGGTTTTTATCTTCCCTTTTTTTTTTAATGTACTTCAAATTAGTTTATAATCTGTTTTAAAAACTTCCTTGTTTATTTTTCCAACTCTCAGTCATAAGCTCTATTCATCTTCTACTTATTTCCAAGAGTTATTATTGATTTACTACTCACTTTGTTTATTTATTGTTTATTGAAGTATATAACTAGGTCAGTCTATAAATATTATGCTTGTTAGTGTTAGGATGGCTTCATCTCTTCTCACAGGTTCAACAAAAAAATGCTTATTAAAGTCAAACATTTGGGTTGATATTCACCAAGAAGTCAATAAGAACATTCACTCCCAATATGCTATGAGTCTTGAACCAAAAATAGAATGCAATCTCACAAGTAAAAGCTTTTAAAAAGCCTGATGATTAAGACTTGATAACAACTTAAAAGCCACTCTATTACTAGCTGATTTACACAGCATTCCTTGGGTTTGGTCTAGTTCTGCTGCATGTTTTCTGTTTTAAAAAAAAAATTTTTTTCAAGGAATTATTAAAAAAAAAAATACTTAGTTAAATTCACATTATTGTCTTTGTAGTAATGAGTAATATTTCTTTATTAGAGATTTGATTATTTAAAAAAACACTAAAAGTTTAATTGAGATGGAGATATTTTTGTTTTTAACTTTATGGATATTTTGAAAAGGTCTAGAGAAGACATCACAAAAAATAATTTTTTTTCGAATACCAATTTTTTGTGAAGAACAATAATGATACTTTATGGCACTTTGTAAGCAGATTAAAGAGTGCATATTACCTTTACTTTTACCTTTTTTTTTCACACAGTATTGAGTATCTGAAGCCATTTAAAATGCAGTTTTGACCAACGTTGATAATTATTTAAATTTTTTATTTTTTTTCTAGTTTGTCTTGTTATTTGAGCAATTCATTCCATTGGTGCTTTTTGTGATATTAATTCTAATTCGACAAAAACAACCAGCTCACCCTTGGAAAGCTAGTAAGTAAATTCAATTTTTTAAAACTAAATATTCGTAACTTTAAACAAATTCCTATCATCATGTAGAAATGATGAATTTATTGCTTCAATTCGGTGCAGGGTTAAACTTTTTTTACAAAGCTTAAAAATTATTTTTAGAAGATTTTTTTCCCCCAAAAGCAAAACTTTTTTTCCTGAAATGAATTCTAACTGTTTGTAATGAATATAAATAAAAAAAGCACAATTCCCAAAATATATAATTGGTCACCGACTATTCATTAATATACCTTCTTACATTGTCTTTCTGTTTCACGCACCTTTAGTCCAAACATCCTAATGCTAACTGACACAGCGCAGAAATAATCCCCAAGTGCATTTAATCAATTATTATTTTTTTTATTTTCAATCGGGCCCATACTGAATTTTTCAATTGTTATTTTTATTTTTGAAATGAGGTATCATAGTAAAGAAATTAACTGTTTTTTTTTTTTTGAACCTTTTTCCTCATCTTGGTAATTTGATATTTTCTTACACAACGTTTCGGCCTAGTGACCCTCAGGTCTTCTTCAGTTGTTTCAATTGCAACTCAAGATAGATAAAAAAAAATAATAAGAAGAAGGCCTGAGGGTCACTAGGCTGAAATGTTGTGTATTTAAGAAAACATCAAATTATCAAGATAAGAAAAAAGTAAAAAAAAAAAATAGTTAATTCCTGCATTTAAACAGTTCACTACAATACTACAAACACAACCAAACAAACACCTTTAATCTTTGTGAACAAAATTGGATTCAATTGTTAAAATCTTGTCTTGGTTGTTTTCAATCTGTTATGGCTGACTGGATTAGTCGTTGAGATAAAAAGTCTTGAAATGTTAACCAATTTGTGAAATGGAATTGGTAATTTTAACAGCCATTGATTTTCTCTTCTTTGAAGGTTATTATGCTGCCAAACCCTTGCCATCTGCTGGGGTTGTATCAATAATGCAAGCATTCTGTGATGAAGGAATATGGAATGAAAACAACTTTGTTGTTTTTCCAAAAAATAGGTAACAAAATTTATTCAAACTATTTTCATCATTATTTTTTCATTATTATTTTCTTGGTATTATTGATGAGCTGATTTTTTTTATGTCCAATTGAAAGGCATTCAAAAACTCCACGTGACTGTGGTGCAACTCAATTTTGTAAGAGTGTTGAATGCAACATTTAAACTTTAAAAATTTCCTCCTCACTTAAATGCCTCAACCTGATGAAGGGCTGTGTCTGAAAGAACTCTGGCCTTCTACAGTTTTTGAATCACTTATCAACAGACACCTCCCAAAATTATAAATTAATTCAAAGGGATCTTTAATAAAGTATCTCAACTAACAACATCATTGATGCTGAACAAAATTTGTATATATATATATATATATATATATATATATATATATATTTCTTAAATCTTTCTCGGGCTTCTTTTAAAACCGCTTCATCACCATAACGGCCCATTCGGCACAAGACCAAATCTCTTAAAAGTGTTGTTAAATGATCTAAAAATAAATTGATATAAAAATACCTTATTTCAACAATTTAAGATCCCATATAATTAAAAAAAAGACAGATACACAAGACAAATTAGAATCCAGAAAATTTGTTGTAACTAAAACTTACTTTCATCTTTTGTAGCATTCCAACCAACTTTAGCAACAATTTTTTCAAACAGCTTCCGAGCAAATGCTTTATATTCTTCATAATAATCAGTATATTGTAATAGCAGAGCAATATTAGCAAGGTTTCTAGCAAGATCATTCCACACAGTATAATTGTCTTCATTAACGTAGGCTTGTACTAGTTTCAAGACTTCTACAGTGGAAACCATACCAGCACGAGACTATAATAAAAAATAAAATGCATATTTTCTAATAATATTATTAAGCTCAAACTAGTGTATAATTCTAAGAAATAATTTAAAAAAAATATTTAAGATTAGAGTTTTTTCTTAAATTACTATATCAAAAAATTCAACAAAATTTTCAAGAAAAATTACACGTTCTTCAGAAATTGTCATATAAAGTTTAAATAAGAACAACACTTACAAAATATTAAAATAAGAATTGTTCTTATTTTTGGTAATTAGAATATACATTAAAAAAAGATCGCAATTATTGTTTAAAAGAAAAATCAAAATAGAACCCATTTTGTTATTTTTCAATAAGCAATTATAAAGAAAGATACTTACTAAAGCAAAGAGGTCACTTTCCAGTGATAATCTATCAGTGGCGGGAAGACTTTTATCCTTGATTCCTGATAAGAGAGATGTGAGCATTTCAGAACTGTAGTGGATGCGATAGACTCCAATTGAACCACAGTTTAACTGTAAAACAAAAACAAAATTAATTAAATATTAATATAAAATTTCTTTATTGAAAATTGTATGTTGTACAAAAAACTTTTGTAGGTGGCCTACCTTTTAACATGGAATTCTATCTGGCCAAATTTTTTAGATACCATACCTGCTAAGATGTACACTTTAGATACTTAAAACTTAAGACTCACAACTGGCCAAATATAATTATTTACTTTATCAAACCATAGTATAGACATAAAAAGTAAGAGGTAATTTTCACCCAATATTATTAAAGTACAGCATCTTTCTATTTTTGTATTTTTTATAATAATTCATATTCAAAACACTGCAGTTTGGTAAATGAGGGCATGTATACATTTTCTACACTCCAACATTATTTTTCTATATACACAAGAAAGAACTTAATGAAACGTATAAAGTGACTCTTGAATAATATTTATTACTGTAAACCTTGAACCCTCATTAACAGTTTTCTTTATTCACTCTTGTATACCTCATCTAACCTTCTACCTCACCACTCCCAAGTTTGACAATGTACATGGTTTTACTATAATAAAAAAAAAAAAATTATTCATCTTCATCCTATAGCAAATAAATTACCATTCAATATATAAAAATCATTTTTTTCTATGAATTATTATAAAAAATGCAAAAATAGAAAGATGTTCTACTTAAATAATTTGATAACTATGATAAAATACATGGATAGTTTATAAAGTGTTAATAGTTTTATTCATTTTTTTTTGTGAGAGAGACAGACAGACAGTGAGAGACAGATTGATTAATTAATTTTTAAGATTAATTACAATTAAATTTTTACTTAACATATCACTTACTTCATAAAACCAAATTCAGGACAAATTTAAAGATATGTTTACATAAGTACTAGTAAATATGGTGATCTACTTTTATTCTTTTAAAAAAACACTTCAAACTTTTTTTTAAATTATTACCAATTTTTTCTAATTAGTTTTTCATGTTTGGAAATAGTCTGGTATTTTCATTTTCATTAGAATTTCAGATAAATTGATTCATATTGATGGCAAAAGGGTTTTTTTTGAATTTGGAAATCACCTCCCCCGGCCCCCGGGAGAAATTATTTATCCACTTTCATAAAATACAAAACCGTTTTTTTAATTTTTTTTATAAAAATTAACTTCATTTTTACATGATAAAATTTACATCTAATGAATATAATGACAAAAATATCCAATTAGTTAACAAGAAAAAATGCAAAGGATAAAATAAATTTGTATAAAAAAAATCTGAATTATGATATCGAAGTGTGTTCAATAAAAGTGTAAATCACCTGCAAATTATCAATGATACAATTATATACTCACCAACAACCAATCATTTGGTTGAATATCTTCCAAAATAACCTCCATATTTTCTTGATCCATCAGAATTTTTTTTACTGGTTTCTTTCCACTTGACGATGTTGAAATGTCAATTGGAATCATCCACAAAGATTTACCTAGAAAAAAACAAAATGCTTATTTTTAAAAAAATAATCATTTTAAATCTCCTTCTGATCATTGATTGATATCTATTATGTTTTTTTTTAGATTAAAGAAAGGGAAAAAAAAGGATAGTTTTATAGAAAATGTATTTGCTGAATACATTCATTCATAGAAATATTTGCATTATTAATTTATTAGTAAATAAAAAAATATTTAATAAAGTGATAGCTTGAAAAAAAAAAAAAAGATAAGATATTTGTTCATTTATCTTGTTTCTAAAAATTTAATTTATTTATTATTAATAATTATTTATTTTATCTCCTTTAAATAACAACACTACATAAACATTACCGTCTATTTTGCCATCAGCACAAAATTTCTTCTGAGACAATTTCAATATTCGTTTCTTCCCTTCTTTTACTTCGGACACCTTTAAAAAGAGAAAGGAAGTAAAAAATTAACATTTATTCTGAAATGCAATAGTTTTATTTTTTTGTTTTACAAGAAATTAAAACCAAAAACCAAAACTGAAACAATGGGAAAAAATGACTTGAGAATAATTTCATTGTGTATGTTCATAATATATAAATATATATATATATATATAAATAAATTCTAAAAAAAATTTTCAAAAGTAATTTCATCAGTAAACTGAGGATTTTCTTACATTTACAACTGGGTATCCCATCTGGGATGTCCACGTACTCATCACTGCTTTGATTGGTTTCCCACTAGCTTTTTCCAAACAGTTCCACAAATCCTCAGTAGCTGCATTCTTATACATAAATTTGGTCAAGTAGTGGTTCATTCCTTTTCTGAAATCCTGTTTAAAACAAAAATAAATTTTGTACAATTTCATAAAAAGAAAATCTGTTACATAAATTTTGAAAGAGTAAAAGAAATAAAAAGAATAACTGAGTAAATAGTAAACAAGAAATCCTATAACTCATCCAACTTTTAATAAAAAATTTTTTTTTTTTTAATTCAATCCTTTTTCCCTACTTTATGTAAGTTCATAAAACATACAAGGAAAAAAGATTAGAAAACTTAAATCAGATATTTGTTTGATATTTTAAAACATGGAAAATTTAAGTTTTCATAAAATTTCTATGGTTTTCATTTGTAAGTTTTTGTTAAACTATTCTATAAAACTAAGTTTTTATTTTTCTCAAGGTTTTGAAATTTAAAAAAAAAACAACTAAATAATTAGTCATTAGGAAAATTATATAAAAATATGAGGGTTCAAGGATACAAAATATTCATTTGACAAAATTTGTTTTGCAGTTAAAGTTAATATTAAAACTTTTACAATGAATTTAATTGGAAAACTAATAGTATGCTTTATATTCTTTTAATAACAAAAAAAAAGAAATTAAACTATAATCTATTAATTTTTCTTCAATAATTGTTTTTTTCTATTTATCTTCAAGATACCTTGAAAAATAAAAAAAAGCAGCAACAGATTTTAGTAAATACTTACATCATCTTCAATGTAGTTGTGCAACATCCGAATGACAGAAGCACCTTTGCAATATGAAATATCATCAAATATTTCATTGACTTCTGATGGATGACCAACCGGAACCTTAAAAAAAAAAAATGAACCATTATCACACAATTTTTTTCATGAAACTCTTTAAACTTCACAAAAATAAAAAAATATTGATTTTTTTCTAAATGGGCAAATTTTAAATCAACGTTAAAAATAACAATCCAAAACATAAAGAGTTTAATATTTTCTAAATGATGTTTTTTTTAAATCTTTATTTTAACAGATATTTTTTTGCCATAAACTAAAAAAAATGATCCTTATGTGATACAAATAGGTTTGTTGTAGCCAGTCAAATACTATGCTATATCAATAAAGTTAGATTACTCTAATTAACAGCATATTGACCAATAAGGTTATTTTATGCCAGGAATTATTTTTTTAAGACAAATTGCTAACAAAACAGTCATTGTAGTTGGGCGGTGGGGGAATAGGGATTAAGAAGATTTATAATTTCTTAATTGTTCTAAGTTGAAAGTGCACCAAATGTATAGACTACTATTAGGTTGTCCCAAAAGTTTAAGGAAGAGTGTTCAGAATTCTTTGATTCAAAACCGACTGAATGATACTTTTACCAGGTCCAAAAGCTTGAAGATCAATGGCATAAAGTTTTGGGAAATGATGGTCTTTATTTTGAGGAATAATTTGTGTTGTTTTTGTTATTACTTGGTGTGTAAAATTTCAAAATATTTACGAATTTTTAGCTCAACTTAATATTACAATTCCTAAGTCAAAGCTCTAAATGTATCTAAAAATTACTAAAGTTAAAAGAATTTAGTTCATAAATTTGAAAATCAACAAAAACTGAAAGTAAGCATTAATTAAAATTGAATATAACCCAAAAAATATTGATGGATTACTTTATTAAAAAAAAAGAGTTAAAAATGTGGAAAAAAAAATCTTTAATATAGATTAAAAACAGTATTCAAAATATTGATTTATTCAATAGAAATCACAAGTAAACAAAAACAAATCTAGAATAGTACTTCAGATGACAATTGTTTTTAGAATTAGGAAAGAGATAAAATAATCATTTAAACCATGAAAAAATAATGTACCTCAATGGGATGACTGGTGTGAAGAGCATCTAGTTTTAAAGCTGCTGCAAGGTCACTGTTAACAAACTGAGTCCAAATCTCAAAATCTGGAAACAAATTATCAACACACAGATACTCAATCCAAGATGCAAAACCTTCATTTAACCACAAATGTGTCCACCATTCCTGAAAAAAAAATTTTTTTTCAAACTATCTTACATAAAATTAAAACCAAATAATTTCAAAGCAAGGCGGTAAGGTGGAGCATTGGTAAAAGCTCGGACTATAGAATCGTATTACAAGAGGTCAAATCCTAGTCAAAGCCATTGCATCTACCTTTAGCTGCCTCAGGCAGATGGGGCTCTTTAACATAGGAGAATACCTCATCTAGGTAAAGGGCAACACTGATTTCAAAAGCCAAAAAAAAGAAAAGAAAAAAGGCCTCCTGTTTGGGGGTTGAGCATAGGGGTAGCAACTCTTTATCGTAAAACAAGTATGCTACAGAAATAGTAAAAAAAATTTGCTTTCCAATGCACCACTGGTTGTTGATGAAAAAAAAATGCAAATCAATGCATTACTTAAAAACTTTTTATTCTTTGAAAACTCTTATAAAAATATTGCATTCATAATTTTAGTATTCTTATAATCTACTATGAAAAAAAAATTCTTACCATAGTAACAAGGTTACCAAACCACATATGTGCCAATTCATGACCAACAACAAGAGCCACTAACTGGCGTGAAGTAGCAGCAGAATTCTCTGGATCAATTAGCAAAGCAGTCTCTCTGTAAGTTACAAGACCCCAATTTTCCATGGCACCTAAAAATCATCAATATCACCATTGAAATACAGCATTGTTAAAATACTAAAATATTGATTGAGGATCAAATTAAAATCAAAGATTATGATTTAAATTATTAAATTAATATATTTACTTGGTGAGCAGAACCAACCAAGTTTGGCACAAGACCATTTTTAATTGAATTATTAAATTAAATATCAATCCACTTCATGAAAAGAAAATATTTAAAATGTTCCAAATTAAGTTAAATCTTCCAAAGAACTTGGTGTAGAGAATTTGAATTATTGATCTCATATTCATTGTTATTTATAATCAAGGTCTGAGTTTAAAAAAAGAAAAGCATACTGAAATTGTTTTAGACTGGACACATAAGCTCTCAATTATCTACCATTAATTTACTCGAATACACTTTATTTATCTATTAAAAATAAGACGACCAGGTTTAAAAATGATTAAACTAGATAGAATTTGGGGGAATTTAGACATTTATATAGGGTCCACCTAAAAAAAAAAATATATCGTTCAATAATGGTCTTTTTCAGAAAATTCTACTAAAAATCAGGGAATTATCAATTGTTAAAATGTTCCAAATGATTGGATAACTTCCTGATTTATGGAATATGTTTTAAGATATACCATGTCAAAAATCAAGAGTTTTTTTTTTTAAGTGTTTAATTATTCATTTAATAATTGATTTTTTTAAAAATTTTCCTTCTTCATTTTATAGTAAGTCAAACTAAAGGACACATTTTTGGAAAAAGAAAGTCAAATTGTAAAATGAAAAAAAAATTAGGGAAAAATTAAAATAGATAAATCTATTTTGTTATGTTGATTCAATACAATTTTAAGATGGAGTCGGATGAAATCCTATTAAAATTTAAGTACTGTTTGAGTTTTGAGTGCAAGCAAAAATTGCTAATTGAATTGCCACCCATGAATATTACAAAAATAAATTTAAACCCCCAAACAAAATTGTTCAACATATCATTTGAACTTACCAGAGAGAAAATCAGGAATGGCAATGAGATCAATTTTAGGCATTGGATAAGCAATCTGGAAATATTCTTTGTAGAATGGAAGAGTTTTTACTGTTACCTAAAACAAACAAAATCATAAATTAAAATATAATCAAAGCAAAAAAAAATAAAAAGATTTTTCATACTGTCAAATTGTAATTAGTATAAAAAACAACTCTATAATGGCCATAATCTTGGCTTTTTTTTTTAATAAAACAATTGTACAACTAATTTGAACTAATAAATCACAAAATATAAACTGGACATTATACTGAACACAAGTTTCTTTCTTTTGTATATTTGATGTAACACTAGCAAATTTCAATATATAGATAATAAAAATTGTATCAATATTTTCAGTCATATAAGCATAAAAAAATGAAGAAATATACATGTACTTACATCCAAGGCAAATTGTCCTTGTTCTTTTTTCCCTACAGGAGTGTATACTCTAACAACAACACCATCAGCATCCTTGGCCTCTAAATAATCAAACTGTCCCACAATGAATGCCAGTAAATAAGTTGACATTTTTGGTGTTCTTTGAAATGACACCACTTTTAACTTGGAATCACTTTTATGTGGGGTCTCCTTAATTTGAGGCTAAAACAAAAAAAGTTTAAAATAAAATGCTAATGAAATAGTGTCACAATGATAGTTGCTTTTAGACAATCAAGAACCTCAGATGAAAACAAAATCACAAGATAAATCAGTGATATTATATTTACTTGGTAGGGCACCAACCCAAGTTTGGCACAAGGCCATTTTTACGTGCTCTTACTCGGGCTTTTTACATTTGGTGTTACTCTTCACCTAGATGAGCTGCTCTCCCGAGTTAACGTACCCCATCTGCCCGAGGCTGCTAAAGTGAAAGTAAAGTTTTGACTCGGATTTGAACTCGCGTAATACGATTCCAGAGCCCGAGCTTTTTACCAATGCTCCCTCCACCGCCGCTGCCCTTTCACGCACAGATATGTGAGAGTCGAATTCTATGTGCTTTATAATCTAATAATTAACCAACAATCTGCATGATAAAATATAGTGTTTTCTCCCTTTTTACATATAGCTTTTTTTTTTTAAATCAGTAATTTTTAGTAATTGAAATTGGCCGAACTAGTAGCTTTTGGAGGAGGGGATACGGTTTCAAACAAATTGGTTGTCAAAATTTTATTTTATTTTATTTTTAATACAAATAAATATTAAGTTGTCAAAATGACAAAATGGCTGTATAATCGAATAGTCCAGGGGTTTTCAAACTTTCTGACTTGCTGAACCCTCTATATTTCAGGTTTTATACTAGGGACCCCCTTATAAAGCCGTGTAGTTCATATACTACACTGTAGATTCTACACCACTGTTAAAAAAGTACAAAAAATAATTTTTTGTATAATTAACGTTGACATGTAATAGAAACTTTTGTCATTCAGGAACATTAAAAATAAATATCCAGAGTGAAAATTTATACTTTGAATTATACGTGATGAGTTAATCCACGGACCCCCTATCTTCTTCTTGCAGACCCCGTGGTCCGTGGACCACAGTTTGAAAACCCCTGGTATAGTCAACCAACAGCGTTATTAAATTTAATATCAGGAAAGGTAACTCTGTATAGTTTTAGCTGCATTATCTCCCTTTAATATATCTATAGTAACATGTTTTGAGTATATGCAAACAAACTTTATATATACATATTATATTTATTTGCCGAGCAGCTGCACCAACCAAATTTGGCACAAGACCATTTTTTTAAAGGCGAATGCAATGGTTTTTTTTAATGGGATTTGAACTCGCGTACTACGATTCCAGAGCCCGAGCTTTTACCAATGCTCCAACTATATATAACAATTATGGAGAGAATAAAACCAAGTCTTAACGATTATAAGAAAGCAATCGATTCGATTGAATGGTTAAAGGTAATTATACTTATAAGAATAAGATCGTCGTGTGTGTATGAGACCCTACACCCTGTTGCTCTTCAGAAAATAATACCACAATAGTTATTTAAAAAAAAAAATCTGTTTATACTTAGAGCTCTTCAAAAAAATTAAACCTCAATAGTTATTTAAGAAAGAAAAAAAAACTCAGATCACTAGAATTTGCATATGTTTGGTTATGTCTTTCTATATTATAGGCTTCCTTAGACACCCTAGATAAATGCTTTAGAAATTAATTTTGTATATAAAAAAGAAGCAGTAGAAATCAATTAAGTATAGAAAGGCATTAGAAATGAATTTAGTAGAAAAAAAAGTATTAGAAATGAATATAGTAGAAAAAAATGAATTTAGTAGAAAAAAGCATTAGAAATTAAAGTAGCAGAATAAAAAGCATTAGAAATAAATTTAGTATAAAAAAGAATTAAAAAATAAATTTAGTATAAAAAAGCATTAGAAATGAATTTAGTATAAAAAAGCATTAGAAATGAATTTAGTATAAAGAAAGCATTAGAAATAAATTTAGAATAAAAAAGCATTAGAAATGAATTAGTATAAAAAAAGCATTAGAAATGAATTTAGTAGAAAAAAGCATTAGAAATGAATTTAGTATAAAAAAGCATTAGAAATGAAT